>AYLM01000622.1:0-39159 GCA_001625345.1 Cairneyella variabilis
AAGGTTAAATAAGCCTTAATTAATCGAATATAAATCTTTTTATATCTACTTTTATGTATATATATACGTTTGACATGAAGGTATTAAGTAGAGTAGCTAGATTATCGACTCTAATAATAGTCTTTTTTAGTACTCTCTCTTTCAAGAAGCCTGACTGTTCGTTTCAAGTTCTTGGGCCTCTCTGTTGGAATATTATAGGGCCTCAGGCCCTGTAGGGACCACTGTAGCCTACCAGGTTACAGTGGATGCCTACAGGCTGTAGTAGGCTACAGCGATTGAGTCACAGGCCCTACAGGGCCCAAGGGCCCTATAAGTATAGGCTCCATATCCACTGTAAATAGTCAGTTCAAATTGAGTTGTTGCTTGCATCCCTATAGCCACACCCTGAAACGCAACACTCTCAAGTTCCTAGGTATCTTGAGTTCTTTGGTATCTTAAGTTCTTGAGAAATATGCCCCGTCAATATCACTCACGGGAGCGACACCGCCCTCGCTGAGCACATCCTCAGCATCATTTACTCGTCGTACGGTCTCCATGGTGGTCTCAATAGGGCTTGGCTGGAAATTCAGCCACAGAAAAAAGCAAATCTGCCTTCAGTAGCGCGATACATATCCCAATGCGGCAGAAGACCTTTCTCCCCAGCTCGTCTATCAAAACAATGCAGTCACTGTATTACATGCTAAGTGAGCTAGAAATGTGAGTATGCTTCTTCACTATCTTTACTCTTGCTCTCCTTTCTTAATATCTCCCTTTGTGGCAATCTCTCTCTAGTAATTTCCCCTCATACGATGACGGTATCCTTTAGATCTCTCTGTAGATGTCTCCTACAGTATCGATCTTCTCTAAATGTCTCTTCTTTCTGGATGCCTATGCTCCAACGAATCCTGTCGTCGCTCGATTTCTTTCCTTCGTAGGAGCCTCTTCTTCAAGACAACTTCGAAGCATACAAAGGTATCAGTTACCAGGTTTTCCAAAACAGCATTAACGTCTCGGTCAACAAGCACGTCATTACGATTGACAAGAACATAATGAGCGACAAAGATCATTGAAAATGAGTGCCAGCGGTGAACAGGCGGCCCGTGACCCTAGATCGCCTTCAGTTGAAGAGTGAATAGCGTACTTTCAGACGCCAAGGTCTATCACAAACTTGGCCCGATTTAGTTTACTCCTCTTTTCAATTGTTCGGGAACACGGAAGCTGCAAAAAGGCTGAAGTACGCTTTCAAGCATTTTATCCTGCTCAAATATTAGTGAAGTCCTTACATGTCATTCTCTTGTTCGTTCCTTCAAGTTTTCCAAAATGTGGATCTCTATGTCTCTGGTATCGGCATTGCTCTCGCTTGCAAATGTAAGATTACATCAACGGTAAATTCGTCTTACACCAACCCCATGCTTCCTGGCTGGCATAGCGATCCGAGTTGCATTTATGTGCCTTAGAACATCACCTTCTGTGCAACCTCATCTTTCCTCGTGACTCCTGGTCTCCCGATCTACGCCAGCCGCGACTTGATTGATTGATTGGAAACACGTGAACCACGTATTGAATCTACCCAGTCGATGGAACGAATATTCGAATACTCTACACAAAACGGCGGCATATACGCCACTCTGAGATATCATGAGGGTGTCTCCACCTCAGTACGGCATACTTCTCAAATACCTGAATCACCACCTTGCTCTTCAAATCCACGAATCCATACGAGGATACTGCTTGGAGTAATCCAATGAAGATCACAACGATTGGCTACGATCCCGTTTTGTTCTGGGATTCTGACGGCCAAGGCTATCTCACAACCACGCCTGTGAATATTGTCAAGATAAACCTAACCACGGGAGCTATTAGAACAGTGACGAATGTCTGGAACAGCACGGGTGGTATCTACCCTTAAGATCCTCTCATATGTACAAGGACGAAGATTCATCAGAGTTTTTCAATCATTTAAGTGATGGTTGTCTAGTAACCACTGTCCTAAGCCTGGCATACGGTCCTCCCGGGCCCTTTCTTAACACTTTTCGTAGGTAAGCATCGATACCCGGTTTAAGATATCTCGCCGGTTGGTAGCTGAAAGAAAATCATTAGGCCTCTGTGTTCTGAAGCAAAGGGGCGAAGGTAAATACTTTCAAGGCGTCATATACTGTACGTCTGCCACCTGGCTAGGTATTTTCTCTGTAGGCTATTCTAGGCCATCTAAGATTTTCTTAGGAGAAATTTGGTCTTCGATGATAGTATTAGCAAATTTTTTTTAGCTGCTTGTAAGACCAAGGCCAACGAAGGGCTTTGCTAACCTTTGCTCGTAAACTAGAGCCCGTTGACCACTTCTTGCAGAACTAGAGTACATCAAGATATTAGACTAGAGGACAATCAATGTTGAAGTACAAGGATTCGTTACGTTCAGCATCTATCTAACGCACTAGTCGTTCAATTTCTAGCTCTATCTTCCCAATATCTGAACTCAACGACTCAAAAGTACCGAGATTTTGTACTACCACGGATAACTCGGGCAGCAATGCATTTTCAGCCAGCCACAAATAACGGAGAACCAGCAAGGCTGACTAGCCGATCTTGGAGCGTAGGTAAAAATGTGTCAGATGACTATAAGGGCAAAAGTTTCTATTGGAACTTAGTACAGAGACAGGGGCATCAACAGGGAGCAGCCAACAGCGGACAAATATTCGCTAGTAGTCGGATGGGAGTCTTGGAGTCTAAATCGGCTACCTAAGAGGTTTAAGGGGGTCGTGGTTAGTGCGACGCCGCCACGTTTAAGTGGCCGCCGCGCGCGCATTGGACTATATGAAAATAACGGGATAAAGGTTTTATAATTATATTAGAAATCGGAAGCTAGAAATCAAAACCTTTAAGTTTGACTCTTAGTAATTTTACGTGAGCGGGATCGCGTGCTCCCATAGAAATCGGATCCGTTTCCCCCCTGGCTTTCTAATTAAGTCAACTTGACTTTAGAAATATAAATAGACACAAGGGTTACTTAATTAGCCTGCTTGAGGATCGAAGGTAAAATCCTTATTATATTGTCCCTATGCAAACTCCAGCAGCGATCCCGGTGGCTAATCCCAGAACATGCAATCTTCTAGAAAATCCAATTCATCCGGCTCGTCGGAACCTGTGTTCCTGGTATTTAACGAAGAAAACGTGAGCAGAGACGAGGACTGCGCCATTGCATTTGCAAATAGCCCTCCCCTCTCTATTTCTTCACCAAAAGCTGCAAGCTGTTCTTTGAAGGAAACCGTGCAGGCATGGTTCGGCCCATATATCTGCTCGGACAGTATGACTGCTTTTTCCAAATAGCGCAGAACGTACTTCCATTCCCCCTTGCGACGATGATGCTGTGCAATCTGAATCGCGAGGAAACATTGGAGGTGCAAGTTGCTGGGGTCCAGTAACCCTTTTGCCTGGTTGAAGAGATATTCGGCTCTTTGAGACTGGTGTGATTTGGAAACGGTTTCTGCCTGCCATATAACGGTGACTAGAAGGCGCTGCATTGTCGCGGGTCGTCTAGACACAGCATCCGCTAATTGTGCCAGATAATTGCTGTCAATTCTCGGATCTAGGGCATCGATTCTGCGGGGTCTGTCGTAGTAATGGTGCTGAAGGGCTAAGATGATCGACACAGCGGCAGACGAAACATTCTGTTTGTTTAAGTTCTCACATTCTGCAATGACTCGTGAGAAGTAGGACTCAGCTTCAGCGGAGCTACCCTCGTTGTCAAAACTTACTGCCAGATTGAAATGGCATTGCACCAGGCGGGCGAAGAGTAGGGGAGAAAGCTGGGAGGCAGGAGCCGATCCGCGGGACTGTAAGATCTCAGTGGCTTGATACGCATATTTCTTGCAGTTTTGAAAGGAACCTGCAGAGCGGTAAGTATCCGATAGGCCAATAAGAGCACGAAGGGTTCGATTTTGCAAGACGTAATCGGTTGGATTCTCTTCCGCAAGCAATCGCCGATAGAGATCTGTGCTAGTCCTATAATCATGGACCTCATTGCACGCTTCAGCGCAGGAAAAGACAATCCGATGCATAAAAGCAGAGTGTAGGCCATAATACTCTATGCAAGCCATCGATAAACTCCCGTATTCCCTGAGGGCATCTTGTGGACGCTTCTGAAGCGTAAATATTTGAGCAAGTAAGAGACGACTGCAAAACCATGCAAGTCTCTCGACGCCCTCTTTCTCTGCTCCGGTTTGGAGAAGCTTCTGTTCTACTTCGTGAAGAAGCCCTTGGTACGCGTAGATGCGGACAAGTCCGTAAATGCAATTGAACATAACATAACTGCAGTCGTAGAGGTTCTCTTCTATACAGGTTTGCAAGACTTTCTCGTGGATATAGATCGATTCATGGTACCGCTCCTCCCAACAGTGATGCCCGGCGACGGAATATAGCACTGACAAGATGTACTTGTAGGAAATGACGCGACACGAACGACACAAAGGCAAGTTTGTTCGTAATAACTCCTCGGCGGCTTCCTGGGCTATCTCATGGTTGAAGTTGATGCAGTGGGAGCGGAGCTTTTTGAAAGGCTCCCTCACAGTGTTGGCGACTTGGATCTGGCACGATTGACACCCGTGAATTACTTTTTCGCTCATTGTGTTAGCTTCGTGTTCGCTGAGCTCTTTCTCTTCCCCGAACTGTGTCATTTCCTTGTAAGAAGGAAACGAGAATGAGAAGTCATCCAGATCCGCTAAGGGCATAGGGCGACAGTCGGACTGGTGACTGTTACGTCTCTTAAACGCAGAAAACGTACGGCCTGATAAATTACTAAGTGACCTTCGTAATGCTAGACTTCCATGCCGAAATGCGGAAACAGTAGAAGCAATGCTTGCATTTGACCTATTTATGCTTGCTACTCGACGTAATGCGTCGGAGGGGGAGGAAAGGTTGCTTGACATGGTGTAGTAGCTGACAAAGGATGGTGTCGCTGATTGCCTTGTCAATTTTATAGGATTACAGCCGGGAATGAGTAACTCACAGGCAGATGGGGAGACTCTCTTGCCGTTTTTAACATGACTTCTTCTGGCGTAGTGACTAAATCTCTCCGGCAAGATATCTCGTCCCTTATATCTGAACTTTGTATCTTTGTCCTCATCAAACCTGCGTTTCGTCGCCTTTGCCAGCATGAGCTGCATGACAGAAGATTTGATATTCTTGTCGAAACCCCATTCTTTAAGCTGCGTTTTGAACTTTCCTTCCTCAACTACAAAGCCCTTCTCATCCTTTAGGTACCGCATGGTCTCCTCCACTGTCTTATCCTCATCAAGATAAAGTCTCTCAATGAACTCCTTTTGGTGTTCCCACTCTTCCGGGGAATGGCGATTCTTGACGTGTTGCTGCCTTGCAGAGGGCGTGGAACTCTCCCCAACTGACATGACGGAGCTCGGATCCATGGTGTGGATAGAGGAAGTGGTTCGTGGTCGATTGAAAGAACGTGGGACAGTCATTTATCACAAGCGACCGAGATATAGCAGATTAACGCCGTGGTTCACGAGGACACGAGTGAGGCTGGGGATTCGGGGATGTTTAAATGCTTTAGAGGGGTGTTCCCAGCAGCGCAGCAAAAGTGCATTAGAGCACGCTCCCGGGGCGGAACTGGAAGAGCGCATGATCGCGCGAAGTGGAAGTCTCATAGGCAGTTGCAGACAACAAGATGCATGAGAGCAAGGCGGACTAGTCTGCGCCATCGCGTATTCTTGCCCAGACAGGAGTGCATTGGTTAAACCTACCAGAGCAAAAGTGCGTTCGAAAGTGCTGCTAACCAGCGGTATCATGGGTGCCTAACTTTCAACATCCCGTCAATGACGGCCTCAGGCACAGAATCAGGCACCACAACTTGCCCCATATAGCTCCTTCTTTGTTCCTCTTGTTCCATCAGTGTCTGCAAACGATGTCATTCGATAGTAGTAGTGTACATGGAAATGTAGATCAACATAAAATGATTTGAGTGTCCCGGGCTGAAGCCGATTTCGAATTTCGCTGTAATGTAATGCAAAAATATAATAATCGCCGCTGGGCCTGCTCCTCCAACTCCTTATACGCCTCGGTATCTCTACCTTCCTTCCCCCTTAAGAACTCAACTACCTGATCTGCGGTATCTATTTATTCGTTAGACATGGCTTTTGGCTTGGTTATAAACTTGAACTTAGGCCGCTTCGCCTCGTCCAAATTATTAGTTCGAACCGCTGAGCTTAATAACTTATTCTAATAACCTGTGTCCTACAAGGACGTGGTCTTGTCTATACAGCTATTAAATGGTTTCTTCGACTTCTTCCCTTCCTTCTTCTGGTATGCTTCAAATAATGCGACTCTACCAACCATATCGCTAACAGCATGCTTCTAGGCTTCTCGGATTATTTGCCAGAATGATTGCGGATAACATATAACTCTAGCTCCTTCTCTTGATCAACTGGCCGCACTAACTTCCTTAATTCCTCCCGATTAAGCCCTCCCAAATTCTTGGCCTAATCGGTTCTTCGCAATTATAAATTCGGTTGATCGTGTTCCAGGAGTAATTTAGACGGGAGTTCCAAGTGAGAGGAGAGTAAAATAGAAAGCAAATACCCGCGAATTGTGCTGAAGAAATGAGGAATTTGGGCCCGCGGGGCTGGAAGCGAAGACTGGTTTCCTGATATGGCTATTTCCGACGTGGCTGACCAACGAGAGGACCAGAGAAAGCAAGGCATGGGCAATTGACAACGGAGACCCCTCGTGGCCAATGATGTAGACGAAATGCTGAGTATGCAAGCCAGTCACGGTTCATGGCGGGGTCCCTTACGGATGCATATCCCGCTGTCAGCGAGAAGTTCGTTGCAGCCGAAGCACCAGTTTCGGCTTCGTACATGGTGCAGTTCGGCATGTGGAGACAAGGGACGGCCGTATTACGAATTCTACACTGTGGCGGAATGCACCAAGTACTTGGTACAAGAGATCAATTTCATATTGAAAGTATTCAGAAAGATCACAGTATGCCGCGATTCTTAGAAAATCTGTTGAGAGAAACGAGAGAAAATATATATATATATATAAATTTAAATTTATTTTTTTTATTTTTTTATTTTTTTTGGGAAAAGTGAGATAGTCTCGAAAGCGAGTTACTCAGGTAGTGAGAGAGATGAAGCAGAAGATCAAGAATCGACCAAGTGGCTCTTATCGAGACAATGCAGCGAATTCAAAAGACAAAGCCATTTATGAATCAAAGCTTCGTTGTAAACCGCTGTATATCGAAGGTTTTCCTCCGCGAACACATGCAATCTTGGAAAGAGCCGCCAGCTCCGAGTACGCCTAGCTTACTACAAGCCTGCTACCAGTAATAAAAAGTCGCTAGTCCATGCTCTCAATCATTAACTTTTCAGGCGAACATGGGACCCTTAGCACCTTGAGCCCCTTTCAATTGAACACAATTGTCTTGTGTCCATTAAGCAGTACCCTCCTCTCCGTTACCCACTTCACCGCCGTCGCCAAAACCTTGCTCTCAACATTGCTCCCCTCGACCGTCAACCCCTTCGGACTCAGCGTATGGTCCACACGCACAACATCCTGCTCAATAATCGGACCTTCATCAAGATCACTCGTGACGAAGTGTGCGGTGGCACCAATGATCTTCACACCCCGATCGTAGGCTTGATGGTAAGGCTTGGCGCCTTTGAACGAAGGCAGGAAGCTGTGATGGATGTTGATGATCTTTCCGGACATGGCTGAGCAAAGTGCGGGAGATAGGACTTGCATATACCGAGCAAGAACGATCAAATCGATGTTGTGCTCCTTGACGAGCTCCAGGATCTTGCTCTCTTGCTCTGCCTTAGTGTCGGCCGTGACCGGAAGATGGTGGAATGGAATCTTAAACGATGCGGCCAGAGGCGCGAAGTCCGGGTGATTCGAGATGATCAAAGGAACTTCCATTCCGAGCTGGGAGATGGATTGGCGGAAGAGGAGATCGTTTAAGCAATGACCAATTTTAGAAACCATGATGAGGACGCGAGGCTTCTGGGATGTCGCGGAAAGTTCGAAGTCCATGGTCATTGACTTTGCGGTGTCTTGAAATTCATCTCGAAGTTGATCAGCGTTGCTCTCAACTGACGGGTCGGCCGGCGCGAAGTGCACTCGCATGAAGAATTTGCGAGTTGTGGGGTCGCCAAATTGCTGGGAGTCGACGATGTTGAGATTGTGCCGGGCCAGGAAACCGGTGACGGCGTGGACGATGCCAGGTCTGTCGGGACATGACAAAGTGAGGATGAACTCGTTGCCGTTGGCCATTTTGCTCGATGTTGAATCTTCAGAGGTTGCGGAGTATGTCTTGTGAAGAATTTGATGACGCGAAAATATTTGAGGTGTGGGACGCGAGTGGGAATGCAGAGCGAGATTCCTTGGAGTCTGTCTTGCTCCGACCGTCAATCTCAATGGAATTATATATTTTCCTGACAATCTCGCCCTGCTCGCCATTGAAATCAGCCTGAATCTGGGTTTGAGATATAGATTTCAAGTTCAAGGTGTCATGTGTGCACGTGATTCATTAGTAGGCAGCGGCCATTTCTCGGCAAGCGACATCGGCCTCATATGGAGCCCGTGAGTATCTCAGGTCTATGAAAATCTCAAGTCTGAGAGTGTCTCAAGACTATGAAGGGTCGAAATCTGTCTTGTCCGACTGAAACAAGTCAAAATGCATTCACTTGTCCGAGCCTTGGTGGGCCCTGCTGCATGCTGTGGTGAATGCCTGGAGGAGAGTCTGAGGAGGTAATTAGTTTAAGCGTCCCGAGAAAAATTGGGCTACTCAAGAACGCGAAGTACTTACCGTGAACTCATGATCATCCATGGAACCGAAAACCGAATTCTGGCCTCTTCCAAGCTTCAATGCAGTGATACGAGGGCTGCTAATCCCAAAGCCAATTCGAGCCAAGAATCTGGCATCGTCTCTGTCGGGGACTGCTTCGAGAATCTTTTTGAAAGCTAGGGTATTGAACTTGACTGGAGGTGGAACATGCTTCACGACGGGTTTGTGAGTCAGGCACCAAGTGCAGTGGTCGCATTCCTTCTTGCCGTTAGGGAGATCGTCACCGAAATGTTGTGCAAGTGATCTTGAGAAGCATCCAGGACTGGTGATGATACGAAGCATTTCCTCGGTACGTTGGAGGTCCCGCTGCTCCCGCTTTTCCATGAGAGAGTAGATCGCCTTGACCACCTCCTCGATTTCCGCTTCTGATTTTGGCAAGGATTTAGTGATTTTGTAGACGTTGACAACCCCTCCCGGTTTCAAATTCAAAGCTTTCACCTCGTTCAAATCATTCAACTTGCGAATAATATCCGTACGGGATACCTTGTGGGTCGCGCACGCCGCATCAACATCCAAGTGATGAAGTTTTCTGGCAGCCTTCGCTTCGGCTTTGATTGCTTTCGCAGCGGCTGATTGATCCGATGCCATTGCCAATTCGTAGGCTCCAAGAGCTGTGAAGGTATATTTGGTGTACCGTGGCGTGCCTTCCCGAATGAGTTTGTGGGTAAGTTCGAGTTGAGCGTAGATATTCTTCAAGGTAGTTGATCGAATGTCGTAGGCCTTCTCTTGCGGGAGATGATGGAACGCGAGTTCGTGACCGATAGGAAGCTTGGAATTAGTTGGGCTGAAGATCTCCTGGAGGAGGTTGCGCAGAGATTCTCTGGAAGGTAAATCTCCTCGAGCAAACATCTCACGCAGATGAAGGTCCTCTGCGCAGACGAAGAACATGCACTTGCTGACCTCGCCATCCCTACCTGCTCGTCCAATCTCCTGGCTGTATGATTCCAGACTACTCGGAATGTTAAAATGTACGACACTTCTGATGTTCGGCTTGTCGATCCCCATTCCAAAAGCAATCGTGGCGACGATGATCAGATCTTGTTCCTTCATGAACTTGTTTTGTATCATTGTTTTCATATCAGTATCCATGCCAGCATGGAATGCCTGGGCATTGAATCCCTGATCTCGCAAATCCGTCGCCAGCAGTTCGGTTTGTTTCTGCAAAGTAACGTATACGATGGAAGGGCCAGGGTTCTTTTTGAGGAATTTGAAAAGCTTTGGGTATAGTTCTTGCTTCGTCTTCGCAGATTCGGCCAGCAAGTGCAGGTTGGGCCTGTAGGTTGAAGTTCGAAAGAGGCCATCGCCTTCAATCTTGAAAGCATCGCAGATGTCTTGGGCGACTCTTGGGGTAGCTGTGGCTGTGAGGCATACGACTCGCTCGGCGTTGATTTCTTTGACGAAGCGTGCGATTTCTGGAGGCGTCAGTGCTGTCTAGAGTACTGTAAGGAAAGTAGAAGAGAAATCCATCGTTGAGAAAATCTTGGATCTGGGGACACGATGAATAGGAAGTCGACGAGCTTGGGAGCCTCTATGTATTCCAGAGGCATCGCAGGCCCAGAGATATCCAGAATCCAGAGGCAGCCAGAATTCAAAGGCAATCAGAACCCAGGGCGCAGACACCTCAAGGGCCTCAGGGGTCATCACACTTACTGAGATAATCAGGACGAAAAGCATGACCCCATTCAGATATGCAATGTGCTTCGTCAACCGCTAGAAGACGAATTCCCCCACGCACCCATTTCATCTGCTCCACGAATCCTTCGTTGTTCAACCGCTCTGGCGCGCAATACAAAAGCTTCAATTCCCCATTCCGCAGCATGTCGCAAGTCCGCAGATGTTCTTCCCGGGATTTGGACGAGTCCATTGACGCAGCCTTGATTCCCCGCTGCACAAGAGCATCCACTTGATCCTTCATCAATGCGATCAATGGTGACACAACCAGTGTGATTCCATGTTCTCCATCTCCGCGGTCGCCCAGTTCGGAGAAAACCAATGCCGGGATCTGGTAGCAGAGGGATTTGCCTCCACCAGTTGGGAATACGACTGCAGCACTCTTTCCCTCGAGTATTCTGGATATGACATGTTCTTGCTTCAATCGGAATCTGCTGAGGCCGAAGTTTCGAGTGAGAGCATCGATTGCGGGGGGGAAGAGTTTGGGGCGTTTGGCAGGAGGGAGCGGAGATTTGCTCGTGCCTTGAGAGAGTGCGATTGATGTCTCTTCCAGATCTGCGACAGCTGCGAGGAAGTCTGCTTCGTCTGCGGAGTCGAGGTCAAGGGAGTATTTGCGTTTCACGCCTTGAGAGCTTGCAACTGTCTCGAGGTCTACAGCCGCAGCGAGGAGATCTGCGTCTTGGTCGGAATCGAAGCCGAAATCATCTTTAGAAGGCATCTTCGCCAATGCTCAAGTGGTTGCACCGCATCGATTAAAAATTATATCCTGAGCCACTCTGGAGCCGAAGAGTCTCAGCATATAGGGGATTGAGGTGGTTTGGTGTTATCGTCGCGATGTCAACACGGGGAACGCGCGACGCGAAGTTGATACGCTTCCACGTGCATGCGGGGCAAAAGTATTCAACTTCAAAAAAGTCTCTCCTCCACCGTTTCATTATTTGATATCTTCCAGTGATAGATTGAATCAGAATCGATGGCTTTTCACACGAATAGCCATAATGATCTATCTCGGTTTTTACGAGTTCATGTCTCTCAGTGGAACTTTGATGATGGCTTTCCCGTTTCGTCTACGGTTATCTCAAGTCTGTGGATATCTCGATCTTTTTTCAAGCTTTCCCCTCGAATTTACCGCATTGCTACTGTCCCCTGTTTCCTTTCTCAATCACGAACTTGATCTCTCGCCGAACCCAGATGATCACGTGGGTATCTCGTTGGGTGTCTCTCCCTCTTGAGTGCCTATCCGGCTTGAGCGCCTCTCTTTCCTGAGTATCTCTTCTTCATGAGCACGCTTCCTTTCTGAACTATACTGACCCATTTCTACTGCACGTCTTCTTGCTGCAACTCTGTGAAAAGTTACAACGGGGCTGCTCTTCTATGCGGGTCTCAAACCGCGAAACTCATATGTCTCCCTTAGAGGTGCATCCTTCCAGATATTCACGTGCAACGAGATGTTCCATTTCTACCTGACCCACAGAACTTTACCAGTCAAAGTAATATGCGATCTCCGGAAATCTGGATTCGAGAAGTGCTGTGCGAGTCCTGCCCTCCACACCGGTCCACAGGTTCCTGCCAACATTTTGGACCACCTGAAGCTATTCGAAGGCTCGAATACCGGCAGAATTGTCGGCCCTTGCCACGTTCTCGCCACTCTATCTAATGACATCGTCGCTCGTGGCTTCCCTTGGGGACAGCACCTCATCTGTCAACTCTGTTCCCTTGATGCGAGTCAGCCCTACTTGCAAATTCTGCTTTCAGATACTCAAGTCCAATCTAGCCCTTCCCCTTATTTACACGTGCTTTCTTAGCTCTTGAATTCCTTGCAATTCATCAGTCCAAAGGGTAGCTTGACAGGTATAATCTCGTTATTTCCCCGCATCTGCAGCTCGCGAGCCATCCCACTTTACCAGGTTCTGCCTCATTTCTCTGAAATATGTCTGGTCATAGAGGAAACTTCTTCGGCTTTGCCTGAAATGGTAATTTCTACAAGAAGGATATCTCGTCATCCAACCGGCCCGACTCAACCAAGCTAGAGGCGCAACACATATTGCGGGAAGGCTTGATCATGATCATGATGAACGAGCCCCTGCAGACGGATTATTTATGGAGGCAAGAGCCGCCGAAACTCTGTGCACTCACACTTGTCTGTGTTCGGTTCTGTTGTTCCGTGAGTTTCTCCTGCCGGTCTTGGCTTAGAAATGACAAAGACCTTGTTCCCGATCTACAAAGCCTAAATTGACGACTTCCGTTCGTGCGGCGGGACCGTCACTGCGCGCAACCGTTATCGCTATCGCGGTAACTTACTCTAAATCTCCATCTTCAAACCCATTGCATATTCGTGTTCTATCCGAGCTTTAAATTGTCCGTCCAATGTACAAGTACAAGTACAATGCAAGCGGCCGAATGGGATCATTGAATCTCGATGAACTTGCACCATCGCGGGGTAAGGTGGTTCGGACTAGGTTCTGGCTTCAAACCCATGGGGAAATCGAAGCGGGGCACTCTCGAGCTCAACTTGCATTGTTGCTGCATCAGTCTATTATGACATTGGGGAATGGATTTAGTCTATCCTGCTATATGAGGGGCACCTCTCTGGTCTAATGTCATTTTGTATCACTTACATTCGTTCAAATTGCTTCCAGTGAACATGTTGCTCTCAAAAATCACCGCAGTGCTCGGCTTCGTTGGCATCACGGCTGCAACAATATTGCAGAATGGTCAGGTTCGAATCACAGACTATCCTAATACTGCCATCGACCCATCGTCGTATTCCTGGAAGACTTATCAGCCTGATGCACACGAACTCTCCTACAAGGGACGATGGGATAGCCAGTACATTTCGTGGTGGTCGTAAGTACATCTGTCAATTTCTTGTCAATTGCTGATGATGTAGTGCTCCCGGACTCAAATTTGGATTCACTGGATCCCAAGTCGCCATAACCTTTGGGCCATATACTTCCAACGGCACTCTCATCGCATATCGTATCGATGGGCAGGATTGGCAATTCACGAATGTGACGGCAAGTGCCACACATCTATTAGTCACGCCGACTCTCGATCCCGCTCTAAACATAACGTACCCTGTGAATCCAGCTACGTTTGAAATGCGAGTGACTAATTGGGCTTACGGAGTGCAAATTCAAGAAGTCCTCTTGGCCAAAGGCGAACATTTGGTTAGTATCCCAAACTTCGACCGCACCATCGAAGTGATTGGCGATTCCCTGTCTTCCGGCTACACTGCTACACTGGAAGGTATCTCCAGTTATGCGTATGGCGCTTGCGCTGGCCTAGGAAACACAGAATACTCCATTACGGCATATCCTGGGATTTGTCTTTATGACCAGGAGTGCTTCGGGAATGTGCGCGGACAAGAATACCAATGGTTCTACACTTCTGATACCAGCGGCCGAACAAACAGTATCCCGGGTTACAAGCTTCAGCTATGGGACTTCTCGAAGCACGCCGCTGCCGATATCGTCATCATCAACATTGGAACGAACGATGCAAATCCAGCCAATAACGTCAGTAGCACGAACTACTACAACGCTTACATTCAACTCATCGAGGGCATTCATGGCGTTTGGCCAAAGGCGCAGGTTGTTCTTCTGGTAAGTGGTCTCGGGGTGCAGCTTGACACAGCTAATCATTACAGTCACTATGGAATGGCTTCTCCGCGGACGGCAACTCATATTACCAAGTCGGAGCCTTCGTTCCAGAGATCTACAATGTCTCTCAGTACTTCAACTCGCCTGAATACCTTTCTAATCCAATCATTTACAACGTATCAACGAACTCGACCTCGCATACTGGTATTGCAGCGCAGCCCTTCGTCCATTACTTCAACACGACGGGACTCATGCAGCACAACGACATCAACCCACTTTACCATCCTACGGATGTAGGTCACATTAAGATTGCTAGTGCGTTGATTCAGTACGTCAGGATGACGTTTGGGTGGGTTTTGTATGCGACGGGGCCTGAGGTGCAGCACGATACGCTGTATTGGAATGATATGCCGAATTATTAGGTGTGGTGGATAAGATTTTGCAGCTCTGGGTCTCCGAGAGATGGAAGCTTCGCCCAATTAGCTGAGGGTCTGAGTCATAAACACCTTCAGATATATGCTCCTCTCATCCGATCGAAACTCTCATCGAATGAAATGAGATTTATTCACTCCAATTATTTGCTAACACGTGAGATATCCGGGGGGAAATGATGACTACTTGACGAATGCCTCGTCTCAGCTTGTTAGAAAGGCAGGTGTCCTTTATTATTTGCTGCTTTTGCGAGGAGTGCGATCAACAAGATGGAGCTTCATCCTGGACCTCAAGAGACGAAATTGCGGTCAACAGAAAAATTTACTTGCATCGAGAAAAATATGAGAAAAGAGCTTTATGGACGGCAAAGAACTGCCTCCAACAGGAATTTCCAGTCCATGCAACTTGAAGATGGTCTTGGGGTGGGTAGTTTGCTCATGTGTCCCTTGGTAGCTCTGAATTAATGAACCCAGTGATTGGGAGTCTGACTTGGGAGACTTGAGGCATTAACTTGATAATCGGGCCATTTAAGATACATGCATCAATGTGGAAGCGAATGAGGATGGTACTTAGAAAGTAATTGCATTAAATGTAACAAGTATCCTTGGCTAGTGGTTAGTCAGTCCTTAACCAATGAACCCCATCCAGCCCCCTTCAGAGACCACCTCCATAACATCCTGGTCACAATATGACTTCACACATGATGAAGTAAGTCAACGTATTTCAGTGATCAACTTGTTCTCACTCATGCCGTTTCCTAGTCCAATGGTTGCAATGCAACCAATACCACTGTCGCAAAGCCGGTCCCCTCCTCACACCCTAGCTGTCCGGTAACAATGTAGCCACAACACCCAATGCAGCTCCGGCTACAACAATCCAAGCTCCGCCTTACGCAAGAAGTTAACAATGCAGAACGTTGCTCTATTGCATCCACAAGTCCTTAACTAGGCTGTAGCTGCAGTGTAAGTCCTTAAACATCCTCTCAAGTCTCCAGCAGAATCCTCGCCTCTTCTCACACTCACCTCCTCAACAACCCCAACTCTAAACTTATTTACTATCCTCGCACCAACTATATCTATCGCCCTCAGGGGTCGTAAGCAAATCACCGTATGGACGGATAGCCAGAGGGCGAAACGACCTTAAAATAAACCATAAATGGCTACACGCATAGCCTAGGTCTTGGAGGTCCGGTTCCTGAGCAGCCGCTCATGAGATACTAACAGACTTGAGATACTCACGAACTTTCGATTCTTCTCTATAATCTACCAACATGTTCTTCTTCTAGGCTAATTGACCTCCTGAGGAACCATTCTCTCATTTGTTGAGCTTCCCTCCTCTTGTGCCTCATCACTCCTCCCCAGTTCCATCCCTTCACCCCCAGCCAAAGTCTCTAGGGCTCTCGCTCTCTTCACTCTAAAAAGAAAGTTTGTACTCTCCCAACCATCTCCGAATCCAATTCCCGGATGCATGACAGTCAAGCAAGTAGAAGCAATAATCACCATTACCCCATCAAGAACCATGAACGAAACCTCGTTATTTGCGAGCCTGCCGCTGAAACCGCCGCTCAGCTCGATTGATCGAAAGATGGAACGGATGAAGATGCATATGGTGGCTATGATAAGAGCTGGCTTCGTGTGAGCAGGAGAATGGAGTGAGAGGGAGAGACACTCGCAGATGAGGAGCAATTTGAATCTTTGACTGTTGTACAGCTGGGTATGTGTTGGGTTGAGCGGCATCTTCTCGTCTTGACTCTCTATCTAAATTCCATACACACAACTAGGAACGTCAAGAGACTGAAGAGCTGGATCGACATTCCTGCAACTAGGATATGCGTTCCAAGGTTGATATAATCAGTTTAGCTCCAGCATCTCGAGACGAAGGCCAAAAACATACCATAGCTTGATTCGTCAACGACGCACTCGCGCACTCGCCGCAATCCCACCCCCTACAGCTTGAATATCCAAACTAATAAAATCACACAACATAAAGAAGACGGTGTCGGATATTTCGTTACCAAAACGGTATTTTTACCCCTTATTTTAGTGCCACGCAAGCACTACCCCTTTCGGTTAGCTAGGATTTCATTTCTTAGGTCTCATAAACTGGGGTTATCACTATATATACTCAGTCCATTTTTCCATAGAAATGTAGACATCTTTCCCTACGCATTTTCCAACATTCAACAATCACGTGACTCTCTGCTCGATAGACGGCGTATGTCCTCGGCAGAATTCTACTCCAATGCTCTCCATACACGACCACAATCCTCCCAAGACACAGATATATCGCTGCCGCAAAGAACACCGAACCTAATGTCAAACAAATCAAATACATCAGGAAGAAATTCCAATCAAACGGATCGTAGCGCAAAAGGAGACGAGAAATGTACCCGATAGCCTCGAACATGAGCCTGACGAGCATAGTGAGGCAAACATGCGCGTTTTGTGCTTGATGCCGAGATAGAGCTGGGCCAGGGCGATAGAGGTGACGAGGGAGAGGAAGAGGGCATTACCAGCGAGGGTGGGCTAGTATTGAAGGTAGCCCCAAAGTTTGATGGAGCTGATTTTGAGGGTGCAGACGAAGCCTGGTACGTAGCCGGCTGGGACGCCCCGTACGTCCATCGTGAAGATTGAAGCAGTTGATTGCGAGGGAAGGAGAGTAGCTCAGAAGTTGTGAGTTTCTCTTGAGGTGGAAGCTCGATCTGCGAGGCATTACATCAAAGGAAGAGTTGAGAAAAGAAAGAATGATGGAATGATGGAATGATGATTAGGAAGACTGGCAAGAAAAGGGCCTTCTTCAAGTTTTCACTTGGCAGATGTGAAGCTCGTATGTCCGTTTGAAGAAAAGCATCGCGACAAATGATGCGTGGCTGCGGCGTACAACCAGCACTCCTCCAGTAAAGACGTCGCGGCTGAAGAATTCAAACTGTGTTCAGATTCATGGGGAACGGAATCGGGATATCTTCACACCGGGCAAAAACTTTGACTTAAGGAAATCTTCGAGTTTCAAAATCGAACTACAAGACGTTGGGTGAATTCCTCATCGGTTAAAAAAATCTTAAAGCATCTTCCACTTGAAATGAAGAATGTATCGAGAAAGCTGTGCCTCCTTCGCCTGATACGTGATTGTTGAAATCGTTCAACCAATTAGACATTGGCAGGACTGATTGGCGAGGGGTGTTGTATCGAAAGTCCCACTCAAGCAAAATCAACGCCTCCAATCGTCTTAGGGAACATCGAGTAAGTAGAGTCCAAGAACAAATATGAGACAGTGAAAGAAGAGCCAATGATATTAAGCTCTATACGGACGAATAACAAATCTATCCTGCCCACTTGGATACTCCAAACACCTCGCTTTTAATTTTGAAATCTCAGTCTTTCCATGCCCAATCGAACTTCACATCTTGGTCTCTTTCGCTGCCGCTTCTTTCGCGGCATCAACAACAGCAACATCAGCCGCTTGCTTCTCTTGTCCCACGGCAAAATCAAGAACCTTCTTCTCTTCTCCATTCTTTCTGCCCTCCTTGAGACTGGCCGCACTACTTGAAACCTGGTGGCCTTGCGTTCCAATCGTCAAAAAAGGAACAAAACAAAGTCCAGCTGCTGCACTCGCGACACAGAACCAGAACACCATATGGTATGGCTTGATTGTGGTCTGTAACGCAGCTGTTCCAGTACTCTCCGCGTTGTAGATCGACGCACTGATACCGAGTCCGACAGCGGAGCAGATCTTCGTCACTGTGTTGAAGATACCGCCTGCGAGGGATTGTTGCGCGGAGGGGAGCGAGGACATCACGTACATCTGGGCTGCGTTAGCAGGAAGTTGTGGCCATAGGGCGAAAGGGTAAGGAGGTGAGAAGGGGGAAGGGGAGCTGCTCAAATGGGACAGATACTCAAGTATGAGAGATCCTCAAAACGGAGCGCGGAGAAAGAGGAAGGAGAGGCCACGTACATTGGCAACATTAAACTGCAGATCAGCACCAATAACACTCAGCAGCAGACTCGGGAAAATAAACGCCCAGTACGAGCTTCCCGCGTTCATGTTCGCGAGCAAAAGTGCGGAGCCGAGATACGCGAGTGCTCCCAAAGCAGTCAGGAGCTTGTTGTTGACTTTATGGAGGATGAGGCCAGCTACTATGTTCACAAGGATTCCGCCTATGGCTTGAGGGAGAAGGTGGACGGCTACACCGAGGGCGGAGAAACCGAGGACGTTTTGCATGAAGAGGGAGAGCCAGAAGGCGGAAGTGGTGAAGGACATGAAGCAGAGGAGGACGATGATGTTGATCTGGATTGTCAGCGGGGAATAACGAAAAGGGCTTGAGACTTACGAGAGAGAAATTCTTGTCCCTCCAAATGCGAAGTGGCATTAAAGGGTATTCACAGAATCCTTCCCACCCAACGAAACTAATCATCAGAGCAATACCCAGCAACAAAAGGACGAGAACATAACTCGTCCTCCATCCATCTGGTGCATCGCCAGCAATCCTATCATTCGTCAGCACACTAAAATATCTCAGATATCTAGGAAGCTCACGTCAAACTCGAACAAAACAACGCAATCCCCGCCATACTCAACAAAATCCCAAACATGTCAAACTTCTTCAGCACCCCCCAACTAAATCTTTCGATCTCCTTCTGCGTTTTCGGCACCGTCCAAAATGCCACTGCAAAGAAAACCACATAAATAATTGCCAGCAGCCAGAAGCTCGCTCTCCAATTAAACAGATGCGCTGCCACGCCGCTGAAAATGCTGCCCATCACGAAACCCACAGGATTACCTGCACTAAAGCATGCAAACGCCCGGTTCTTTCGTTTTGAGGGGACTGGGTAGGCTGCTCCGAGGATGCCAACGGCAGGAGGAACGGCAGCTGCGCCCCAAAGCCCGAGGAGGCCGCCAAAGACATCGAGGTACATGGCATTGGACGCGAACCCCGCGATGAGGGAGGAGACGGCGAAGGCGCCCATGCTGAAGATAAGCAATGACCGTCTGCCAAAGGTATCTGCTACCTTTGCAAAGAAGAGTAGGAAAGCGCCAGAAGATAATCTATTTTCACATCAGTATGTTACTGTATGGAGGAAAGGGGCAACATACGCTGAACTTGCATTAATCCACGTGATCTGTGCGCTCGTCATATGGAGACTCCTTCCAATGGGCGCCGTGATAACTGTACATATGCCGTAGAGGAACGAACTCATGCCAATTGACATCGTAGCCGTGACGACGAAGAGACATTCTTGCAGCGTGGAGTTGAAGCATTCTGGTCTGTTGCCCTGGGGCTGGGAGTCTTCCAGCGGCGAAGGCTCAGCGCGGGAATCGATTGCAGTGAGCGAGGCGTCGACTTGTGCCATTATTACTCTTGACGAAGCTTCCAACAAAAGGGTAGCTCTGGAGTCTAATATCAAAGTTTTCGTTTACTCCGTACGGAGTTCAAGTTGAGATAACGCCACTTTTATCGGCATGGGGATGACAATAGCAAGGATGGGGGGCCGTGCTGGCGCCGGCTCCCTCAATGGCGCGGCTTCACTTCGGGAGGCGCAGACGCTGTCTGAGCGAGTTCTGACTCGTCTGAACTTCATTACTCGAGATCAAGAGCGACTCGAGCATCTGAGATACTCGGCTACAAGGGATACTCAATGTCTGACCTGTCTCAACTTCAATGTTTCATCTCATCTATTAGGTATATACATTATCTACAACCAGCTACTCCGCTTACTGCTCAACTTGCTATAACTTGCTACGCTCTTCAGATTCTGCGGCGGACTCCTCTGCCGCATCTCATGCCCCTCGATCGGACCCCCGTACTCTCCCTCTTTAATGAAGAAATGCCCACTCTGATCCTCATGCCCAATATGCCAATCAATATTCAACTGCTCTCCTTCGGGTCCAGCGCCACAACTTCCACTCAGTCTCTGAGACGGCGGACTGTTGACCGCTAACGCGAAAATATTCGCTGGCTCCGTGTAATCTGTTACGAGTCCAGATCTGAGGAAGAAGTAGGCCAGGCAGAAGCAGTTCGTGACGAAGACGAGGAAGAGGACTATGTAGAATATACCTTGCCATTTTTGGGATACGCCGGATGTGTATTGCTGTGAGGCTACGGTGGCGTTGAATGGTGTGTACTCGCCTGGATTGAGGACCTGGGAGAGATACTCCCAGTAGTGTACGAATTGCGCGTTCTCGGAGCTCAACAGCAATGTGCAGCCCGCGAGTACAGCGAGTGTCTCTGCAAGACTCGGCAGTAACGGGTTGAGCTCGACAGCTTCCCAGGATGGTGGCGCCACGATGAGTTGAGAAAGCAGCCGCGCTGTGGATGAGTTGGCGTTGGAGATACCAGTCTTCAATGACAAGGCCTGAATCCAGATCTGGGCAACACTTTGCCAGTTATCGTTATACATAAGTGGAGGATTGGGAACAGATTTGTCGTATGCCATCTTGTCCGATGGATCCTCGCATGTTGACTCCAGGTGGCCTCCATTGAGCCCAGAAACATTATAGAAAGTGCTGCAATAAGGCGAAAGAAATGATCGCATCTCGCAAACGGTATAATTGGTGGTGATGGTATCGGGTGCTTTGATCAACAGATATACGGCAGAGTCATATGGTACCGTGTGATTGATGACGGAATTGAAGTCAATGGGGAGCTATTGGAAGTTAGACAGCTTATGTTCATGAAGAACTCCGGGAGGTGAGAAGTGACCTACCATGGGAAACACAGGAGGCTGACGACCGTACTTGGCCCCCCATTCGAAAATATCATCCAAGACCGTGCTATTGAGATAACTCTGACCCGGCAGAAGCTGAACATCGTCCATATAATCCGGCCCGGCAAACTTCTGATTCGGGAAGTCGGAATTGTCCGTAAGTGTAGCATTTGGCCAGTCAACATAAATGAGAGGAGCAATCTCGGAAGCGTTGACATTAGCGCACAGAACATTCACAGACGGACTGACAACTGATGCTCTGACTGAATATTCTCCAACACCGTTCAACTCCTCCGGCTGCAGAATGCCATTCTCCGGGACTTGCGCAGCGGCGACCACTCCAGCATGTGGCATGGACAGTGTGGCATTATTGATTATTCGATTATATTGTGCATATGCGGCTGTCATGTTGCTGGTGTTCGTTGCAACCCAGGTTCCGAGAACTGTCGTGTTATCGAAGAGCATGGCTGGAGCTCTGGGCCGTTCCGCGAGATTCGACGAGGCACCCACGCCACCTTCGCTGATTGTTGTCCAGTTGGCGAAGAACGTCTCGGAATTGTGATATGCTTCTCCAGCATGTTCGATTGTTAAGCACGTCTCCGCAGTATACTCGGCAGTATCGAGGCCTGCCGCTCTGACAGGAGAATTGCAAGTGGTCGATATCCAATTTATATTTGCGTAGCTCGTTTGAACGAGGCCAACCATCTCCTTATTCTCCCATCCGCCGTATCTCAAAGCTGGTGAAACGAGTGCATCTGATGCGGTTGTGTAGAACATGGCTACAATAGCGGCCAGCAGTGTGATGACTCCGAGAATAGACAATGCCGCGTACTGCAGATATTGGAAATGGGTGATCATGAACCCAGGTTGTACGACCCAAGTCCGCATGGTCATTTCCGCCAGAGTGATTCCCCGAGAGGCCTTCATCAACGATCTTCGGCTGAGAACTTGGCCAAGAAACGTAACAAATACCGTGACAAATGACAATTCGATGGTCTTCGCAAAGAGCGCAAATAGAATTGAAGCCGTCTCAGGTGTCAAAGCGCCGCCAGAATGTATGTGCCGTCCATAACGTGGTTGGGAGATCGCAATCAGCAGCCAGAAGAACGAGAATATTGTCGAGTAGAGGGAAAGTATTAGGAAGGAAAGGGAAAGCCATGACATCCGTTTCGAATGTATATCCCGTTTTGATGGACAACCATCTAGTAATTCTAGTAGAGTCAGCAGAGCAAAAATTCTGGAGACAATTGAACTAACTATTGGTATCATTATCATTAATCATTGAAGTTCCTCCACTCCTCTGCATATCATATCCATTCCCATTCCCATTTCCAAACGCGGCATCTAAACTGTCCGCGAACGAAGGATTGCCTCTCAGCGGCCTCTCTTCTACCCCAGCCATATTCTTCCCATCGCCTGCGCCATTGTATTGATTGCGATCCGTAAAAGTCGCAGCAAGAAGAGGTCTCGATGACCCAGGCACTTGAGGCGAAGTTTGCGCACTCGAGAAAGAAGGTGTTCGTGGAGAAGCTGAGACTCGACTGCCAACTGGTACTCGCGCAGGTATAGATCGTCCTGTGATTCCCAAGCCCGTTGCACGTCTCATGGGTTCGAAAACGCTGGTCGAGGATATTGGCGACGAGTATCGCGGCGCAGCGTCGTAATCGGCAGAGTCTTGCGAGTACATGCGCTGGTGGCCATTGTTCGTGATGCTTGGGGATTCCGTGGGTGTTGGAGGAGAGATTGGAGTGTCTGAGAAGTTTGGAGCACTAGAAATATCTGCAGATCCAGAGAGATCCCCTTCCAGGAGACCCTCTTGCGCATTGCTCGTCATTGCTGCTGCTGGAGGTCAATTGGGTCTACAGCGCCAGTTATCAGGCCCTGGGAGAGGTTTGCTCTTGGCCGTGGGGTCGATTCGATGGGCCACTAACTAGTTGGCACACGGATCGGTTGATGGAAGATGTCATTCAACTAAGATGCCACCGAACAAGCAAATACCAGAGAAAGTATATAAAGGCACAGATATCCTTACGCGCGGCAACCAGAATTGGGGAAGAGCCTACATTAAGGACGTCTTCGCCATGTGCTGACGAGAGACTTCAAGTCCTGAGACTATTCTGGCGGTGAATGGCGATTGGAACGAAGTCAGGAGCGGGAGGGACCCAAACCTTCCTGGCGCAAGAGGGTGGCCGGGGATCTGTGCCCCTTGCGCGCATGAAACTCGTCAGCGGAGCATCACATTCTGGGAACGATTGATGGAGTTGTGCATCCATTATTGCGTACTCGCATGTATTTGCTGTGTTGTGGCTGCAGGTAAGGAGGTTGGATTGGCTCAAAAGTACGAGGTAGCCGCATCGTCGAATCGCTGCTCGAGAATTTTCCCACTCTCAAAAGAGCCACTAAGCCCCTCCCGTCCATGTCAGCCTCTTCACAGCCGCGACCACTCAGCACTCAACACTCAGCATCCATCAGGAATAGTGCGAATGCGGTTTTGATCTTCAACCTCAAAAGTGTTTTTGCAGTCGTTGTTCTTCGCATGAGGCTGAAAATTATCCAAGTGGAGAGAAATGCTTCGCCATCACAATCCGAGTCGATGATCCTGGCCGGAGAGCGTTTGAAGAAGATTCCAGGAATCTTAGCAACTCACGATGGTGGTCATGAAGGGACTTGAAAATTCTCTGATAAAGCTTGTTTGATTTCATTTATTTCTAGATGCTGCCGGATGCTTGGATCCAAAGGATTTTGTGTCCACTTGTTCTCGGCCATTTGGAGCAAGTCCACATCATATCCTGAAGCAAATACTCGGGGGACTGCAGAGCTGCATCGCCTAGTCATCATTGGATTCGCAAAAGGAAAATCCTATCTTCTCATTTGACATGCACCATTGCATGCGTTTCTGGCGAAATATTTTTGAAGTACTTAAGTGGAGATCTTCCCATATCTGGTTCTGCGAAATGTGCTTATTGTTAGATTCTAGTGGCGGTGGCAACGGTCACGTGCCAACCTATTTGAAATCCAAGGAATGCTCTAAAAGCACTTTATTATGGATATAAACCCCATCTCATCCTGCCTTTAGAAGGGTGAGGCACTTTAAATATAATATCATAATAAAAACCAACACTTATATTGCATGCAATCCATTAGCTACGAAGCCGTGGCTTTGATAATAATGGGGGTCATGCCGCTCCACATCAGAGAGTAACGAATCCGATCTTATCATAATGAGGCTCTCTCTTTCACTAGGGCTTCCCTAACTTCTATTCTGTTGGTATTCTCAGAAGTCACGGAAAGGCTATCAATATTCGTCTATAACGGCTCCTCCCGTATCGCAACGAATCATTTCAAATAATTTGCGCCTCCCTCTTTGATTTGTCTGTTGATGTCGGGGTAATGTTCTGCCGTGCCTCAATTCGAGATTGCCTACTTCGGTCACCGATTCAGCCTTGCGATACGAGCGTGGCTTTCAACCATTCTATAAGTGCCCTTCACTTCTGCTCAGACTCTTTTCGCTTTCCAATCTCTTCAATTGCTCGATCACGTAATCGGCGAGCTTTACCTCCATTCCCAACTTGGTCAGCCCGCCAGAATGGATCCAAGCCAAGGCTCACAGTCTTCGTTCTACACTCTGTCATCGAATCAAGATGATACAGCCTTGCTAAGCTCAATGGTTAGAGTCAACTAATACTACGCAAGTCTTAACACTAACAGGTAAAGGAGACAATTTCTCCTCCAGCAACGCAGCTCCTTTTGACACATGACACATCTCGTTCCAAGTATCATGTCAAGAACCTCCAAGAATTTACAACAGAATTAGAAAATGTCAGCCTTGTTTCCCTTGTTCTTTGACGTATGTTCTTATGATTTATAGTCTGCAAAATGCGCATTTCCAAATCTCAACAAACGACGGTCAAAATACGCGAAGGTTCAAGTCCTGCTCCTCATGTGGGAGCAGGATGACCTGAATGTGGGGCCAGAGCTTCTTGACTTGCAGCGTGTATTCGCTAAATATGGCTTTGATGCCGAGCTGTGGCAGGTTCCTAGCCAATATTCGCATCGAAAAATGATGCTCAAGGCTGGGGAGTTTGTCGAAAAGTATGAGAGTACTGATTGCCTAATGATTGTGTATTATGGAGGCCATGCATTCATAAACGATGCACGGCAGTCAGAGTGGTCATGGTACATTTAGCTTTCATTTCAATTGTCATGCGTGGGAATATTCTTATCCATAGCGCTGACGACCAAAAGTACTCGGAACAGAAATCATGCAACCGTAGAGTGGTCCGCAGTCCAAACTCTATTTGTGTCTTCAACGTCTGACGTTGTTCTTCTTCTGGACTGCTGCGCTGCAGCAAGCTCAGCACCAGCATCAGCTCTCCATAATCAGTCGGTGGCAGAAACGATCGCCGCTTGTGGATGGGAAAGTATCGCCGCGGAGCCCGGCCGCTTTTCATTTACTAGTGCCCTGATCGAGGTTCTAGAAGATTGGATCGATCGGTGCTTCTCTATTGCTATGCTTCACAGCAAAATCCTCGCAGTCTTGAAGCACGAACGACCAGAGCTACTTGGTGGTAGGCAGCGGATCGAATGCCGAAGAACGCCGATTTATTTCACTTCCGCTCATAATCCTGGGGTTCCAAGCATTGCTCTACGTCGTATTCAGCTACAAGACGACATGCAAGCCACGGATTCTTCTTCAAAGCGAAAAGCTGGCCCTTCGTATGTTGAGCCGCAGAGAGCTACGAGGAGAACGAAGAGGTCTCTACCGCCAAAAAGCACTTCTACAAATGTATCTGGATCCAGCGGTGTTTCTCAACAGCGTTCTCCTCCAAAAGATTACGATGCTAACTCAGTCCGAGATACCTCCAATGGTATTTTCAAGTTGCCGCATATTGTTGTTTCTGTTGCTATCGAGGAAAACCAAGCTCTCGACCTGGAAGCTTGTAGCGATTGGTTGGCATCATTTCCTGCACTCGCCAAATACGCCAAAGTTGAAAGTGTGTTTAAGAGCTATTCTACTCTGCTGATTATCTCCTTGCCAGTTCTCTTGTGGAACCTTCTCTCAGAGAATCCTGCTTGTTCTTTTATTGGCTATGTTCAGTCGGAAGACATTCTTAAAGGTGTGCCTGCAACCAGGGAAACAGTAAGCCTTCCTTCTGAACGAGTACCTGAAAATACTTCAAGTTTGTCCTTGGGTACTAGTACATATGGAGCAAATATGAACGAGGGTCGAGAGAATCTGGATTACCCATTTGCTAGACGGAGCTCAAAGACACCTTCAGTTGCCGAAAACACAAGCGCACGCAGTATGTCACCAATCAGTGGAAACAGATTGGTCCCTCCAACAGCATCCACCGAGTGGACGCCGAAACCCGGTTCCATGCAGAGTCTCAATCAACTGGTGGCCAAGCAACCGAGTCAGATCAATCAAGAGAACAAGAAGACTCCTGAGATCCCCGCATTTTCCCAGGCTGCAACTTCAAGCTCACGCAAGAGACGAGCATCAGGAGCAGCCCCTGGAAAATTTCCACCATTCCCAGCCATGTCTGAGCCTTCTAGTTCTGCAGGACCACGACTCGGGGATGATGGGCTTTCTATGGCGATGGGACTACCAGCTAAGAAGTCACGAACAAATACACCATGGACTCCTGCTGAAGAAAGCCGACTCAAGACCATGCGAGATGCTGGGAACAGCTGGGCTGAAATTGCCGAGGCAAGTCATACAATGCATGACTTCTCCAGGGGAATCTAATATTGACGCACCTCAGACATTTCCAAGTAGAACTGAAGGAAGCGTTAAGAAACACTGGTACAAGGTGAGAGTTCTTCTATATTCACGGGCGTTACTAATTGAATCCAGGACATGCACTATGCTGAGTTTGCCGAGGATGAGGTCTGCGCTCGATAATGCTGGGTTTAGAAAGATTAGATCAGAGTACTGACTGCAACGCAGGCAGCTGAACTGTTGAACGCTATCAAGGAATACGAAACTAATAAATGGAAGAAAATTGGACAGAAGGTGGGGAAATCTGCAAAGGTAAGCACAATAAACACCCTGGAGTTTGAAGATCGACTAATAGTCAGGTAGGCTTGTGAGCAACACGCCAAGGAACGTTTTGGAAAGTCTTGGTGAAACAAGGTACAAAAACAGCCAGAAACTGAAGCTACAGGAACTCGCAGTGGTTATTAGGTATTGTTCCTCATCAAGAGTTGCCTATTTTTTCCAATTCTCAGTACTAGCTTGAATCAACCCCACGAGGACTCGGATCCCTTTTTCAATATCCGTCCTTCCCTCCAGCGGTGGCACATGCATAAAAACCACCGCACTCTTGCTCTCGCTCTCGCTCTCGCTCTTCCAGAAATACCCCAAGTTTGTGTAATAAACGAAGCCACAGACATAACTCCCCACATCATCTGAGGCTCTCACATCCACTCTCTTCCCAACTTGAGCCTTCCACTTCACCAACACATTCCCAAGATCGAGTGGAGTATCAAGTCGAGCCGGACTCTTGCCCCAAGCCTTATTCGTACCAGTCTTGCTGAAAACTTTCCTCGAGACGTCTGGATACTGATGATAACCATTTCGTGCAGCTCCTTTCTCGATAGCAAAGTAATTTCGTTCCTCGTCAAGGCCGACATGAATTACGATGTTGGGTTTGACCTTCTCCACAGCTTTGGTACAAGATCATACAGGGAATGGTAGGCTGTTTTGAGAGGCTCGGGGTGAATAATGATGTTGATGTTCATCGAATTGTGATTGATGATGGAAGGAAGGCGACAGAAATCTCCCATGAAGGATTGGTCTTGATGTTTTGGAACTCCTGGGGAATGACAAGCATTGGAGGAGAAGTGATGTGCTCGGAATATTGGGTACGCCAAACCTGTGACCAAAACTGTCCGCTAGGTGGGAGTATAATGTTTAGCCATTGCTTCTGTGAATCAAAATGCTTGTCCGCCTCATAGTCTTTGGGGGTCGGATGAGCGTCTGCAGATCCCCTTGGCTTGAACAAGAGTCAAAATAATACTTCTCTATTTTGGGTAAACTTTCAAAACAGGGCACTTGTCACGTCAGTGGATATGCCGCATTCGGATTCGAGAAGCTCATGGCGGTGATGAAATTGCATTCAGAAAGTCTCAGTAAGGAATCATGTTTCCACTTATCTCACTTCCGGGGTCTTAATTCTTACTGTACAGTTGAGACCAGTGCATAGTATATCTGAGACTGCCTCTTCAAGCAAAGCTTTCGCATGGAGAAATGCAACACGCTTGATCTTCAAGGCTTGCAGTTCAATCACAACATTCTGTCAGGATCTCAACTCTATGATCAACTTTACGCGTTGTAAATTTCAGCAAAATGACACAACCATCTACCATGAACCGTAATGATACCGTCGAGATTGTTTCCAATTTCTACACTTTCCTCACCACCCATCCATTCCTTCCAGCCACTGCCCTCAAAAGACCGCCATCAGAAGGCTGGCCTGAAGAATATCGAGGAGTCTTTCGCAAAATGGGCAAATCCAATGAGGTCGTGGATCTGCTTTCTCACTTGCCCTACATTGAAGATAAAGACTGGGTCTGGTTCCACGACACACAACCAATCAATTACATTAATCCGCTAAATTTGAGACGCATCGATGGTAATTACGAAAGTAAACGCTACCTCTTCGAACCTCAGCAAGAGAACCTTCCAGATCATGTGTTTTCGTTGACGAATGGAAGACTTCATGGAATTTGGTTGTTGCTAGACACACAGGCTGGTATGTGGAGTTTTCGAGGCCTCTCTTCTACATGGTTAAATAGGATGTGCTGACATTTCTACAGGTACGATAACTGAATATTCAGTCCTAAGTGGCCGCAAACCAGAGTTTTCAGAGGAGCAGATTGCAAACGGCTCAACCTGGCGCCTCTATCCCACAAAGCCAATCAGAGAGTTCTTCGCAAGGTGTGAAAAGAAAATGCAAGGAAGGGCCTGTGAGTGGGATGAATTACAAGTCGAGAAGTCGTAGCCGAGGAGCTAAAACAGATGTCCTTCCTGCTAGTTCATTCTGTGCTGAATCTTGAGACAAAAGGACACAGAAAGGCTTAGAGACTTCAGAGCTTCAAGAGCTTGAGGACTTCAAAGGCTAAAATTGATCAAGCGAAGTCTGCGAGGAGAAATTCGAAATACAACGGCTTCTTCGATTGATGCCTTACTGCCCACTGCTTCTCATCCTTCGGACTCACCTTACCCGGTCGGGCTCATGGTTACCTTACCCACAAGCAGAATTCCACGTTGGTGAATGAATCAAAGTGAATGAAATCTCTCTGAATGAAAGTGAATGCCTTGACATGGAATATTGCATTTAAACCCATACTCGGACCCTCTTCACTTCTCGATCTCGCTCTCTCAACACAGTCCATATTTCAATAACACAGCGCCCAACGTCCACATCAAACGCTTTCAAGGCACACCTTATTTGCAAAGTACAACTTCACACGATGCACGCCATTAAGCGTATCCTTGGCCTCATGTGCCTTGTAAGCCTGGTAAGTATTCCCTCCAAATCCTATCACACCGACTAATGATTCACTTTAAGACTCTCGCGGCTCAAAACCCCACAGTATCAAATCTTCCATACCCAGCCGACGTGCCTACATTCACAACCAATATTAATGGCCAGGACCTCGAATTTAACGGGACATATCAAGTAAGTTCTAGCATTCCTTGAGTGTGATGCAAGTTTTCTGAAAAAAATGCAGCGAGTCTAAGCACAAACAAAACAGCAGTACCCCGACTTCAAGTTCAACAGCTCTCTATCAACGGATATGAAGCTGAGACCCTGTGGCGAGGTCTGTCACTATTCCCTCCAGAAACAAGATTCGCTCAAAAACTGATTCATCCAGAACGGTTTAATCTGTAGCCCGGTTCCTGGCTGGGATTGGGGATTGGCTTCTACCGCCGACGTTACGAATGATATCTACCAACTCAGTCTCATGGGTGGTACAATCAACCTCAGAGGTGGGAAGTGCCTTCAGATTGCCTGTACCAACAATTCATCTCAAGGATCGGCCATTTGGACCTGTAATGATGTAAGTAATTCCTCATCATACCAAGGGGCGCGGATTCAGCTAATCGGCACAGAATTCGTACGATATCCAGCCGAACGTTATATATCTTGGCACCTACGCTCAAGATATCATCGATCAATGCTCCCCATTGAAGGTTCTAGCTGCCGGACAAGAGTTTGATAGTGATCACTACGGCATCATTGTTCGGAGTGACACATGTACCTGTGATCTAGATGGTTGTCCAGGGGTCTACGGAAAATAGTTCAGATACTGGAGTCTGGGTTTGACAGAAAGTAGTCAGTTTGCATGGGGTTACGGTGCTTTGAGACGGTATCAAACAGGAGAAGGCTACTTCTGAGGCGTGTACAGTACATGGGAACGAGCTTGGGATCGACGTGCTGGTCTCCTCAGATATACCCGCAAAATAAATCGTCTTCAGCGTTGCGCTAAACGTTGTTGAGCAGAATCTCAGCATATTACTGTGAGGTGATGTGGTTTCGCAAAGAGGTGTCTTTTTGCAGGTAGAGAGAACGAGACACCGAGTCACCGAGACGTAGGCATCTCGCGCAAAGAGCCTAAGAGTGATGTCGCAAGCGACATACAGCTCGTGATTCAGATAATTTGTTGTCAAGAACAAAGCCGTAACAGTAGAATGCATAGTTTCAGATGACACAGAATTAACGTCTCTTGTCTTTGATGTTCGCCAAGGAGAAAAACTGGATGTTGTCGGCTCCTGTTCTCGCTTCCACTGGCCCGCGCCCTCTTCCGATTGGTAGTTCCCAAATACCTTGGTACCTCTGGATTCGTCTCGTTCCCCTGGTCTCCAGGCCTCCAGGCCTCCCCTTCTGTCTGGAAAAGAAGAAAGTACCCTGGTGTCAATTCGTGGCATTGGAAACTACTTCTTCAAATTAACTTTCGTCAAAACATGGAAAACCCAGCTACAACTCACATGTTCATCATCAGAGGCAAGCCCCGCACTTTATTTCTATTCGCGTCTTCTCCTCGTGTCTGCACTCTATAAATTGTGCTCTACAGTAGCGCCGCTTCACGGCCCGCGTGGCGATTTTACGATCATCAACAGGGATTACTGAAACCTCGGTCCCGTCAACCTTGTCCCATCCCGCCCCGCGATACGGTGGTACTTCGTATTTTTTAGCGCCCGCAAGGGAACTCCCGTGAAAGCCAACGGGTCTAACACGGCTGGCGATTCTTGGCAAAACGCCTGTGGTGGCTTGTTGACTGGCACGTGCGAGCCTCAATGTTTCAGCTCGCCATGGCCCGTCTCTTATTATCACCTCTTTAAGCCTCAATATTCAGGTGTTGCACCACGGTGTACTGCACCATCGCATCAAAAGCGAACACACATCTGCTGTTCTGGGGCTGGCCAGCAATTTGTGGAGTCCCCAGGCTCGTATCCTGCTACTCAAACCCCTTCTAGATCACACTATTGTCACCCTGTAGCGTTTCACAGAAGAGCCGAGTTGTTTCAAGACCGAGAAGCGCAACATCATATCGTGAGGTTGGATCCCGAAGGTGGATCACTCTCAAGTTTGGTACCATTCTTTTATTTGTCTTCAGTAACAATCGGACTTTTCGGGTACTCAGCGGGGTCTTCCGTGATACATAGCCTACAAAGACTGCATCAAGTGGATATCTCAAGTTTATAGAAAGTTTGGGCGAGGATTTAGTGCTTCGCTTATGCATCACGAAAGACAATGTCGAGTACCCATCAACTGAACTCAGACCCAAGTGGTAAGGTATGTATTACTTTAGAATTATGTTCATTTTGTCTTTCATTTTTTGCAGATTTTCCATTTTCCAATTCCCACTTTCCATACCAGCATTCCAGTAGCATCGTTCCATTACACTTTATCTGGGCACAGGCGTATCAAGTGTGAAAGTGACCGCGGAGCCACTCAATGTTGTCCATATCGTTAATGGATCATTTCCAACCTGCTCATTTGTAGTCCCAGAAGAAGTGGTAGTTGCTCCCACTGGGAATGTGACTGGAACTGGGACGGAGCAAGTATTTCCAGTGGCAGTTACTGTAACACCGGTGATGGTAGTCCCATCTGCAGAGAGTATGTATGAGAGATTCGGCTCGCACGCACTGCAAATGGATTTCGTCAGCTTGTATTTTGCCCACACGCAATGAAACTCACTCCAGGGTCATGCGATTCACAAATTTAACGGCTATCTCATCGTGAGGCAGAGAGATCATCGGCCAGGTTGTGCTGCGGGATGTCAGTTATGCAGAAGTAACAGTCAGAAGTAGAAATCTCACAGTCTCATCATCTCCTGAACAAGAGTCTCAACGAAAACTTGGAGAAGAGAGAGGTATCCTGAAACGGGTCCAATCTTATAGTAATCTGTGTCTCCATGTCTCATATTTGCTTGGTGCAGCATGAAGCTGTGATGTTTAGCTTTACTCTTTACAGGAACATGGAACTGCACTCACGGATCATGGCGCAGCGCAAGCAAGTGACGACCATAAGTCGAAACCGAGAATGTGATAAGATCAGTGAAGTTGCCCCAGCCACCTGATGTGTTTACCCATTCTTCCGAGGTGCAGTTGGCAAGATCGCAGTTGTAGTAGATTGGAAGAGCTGTGAAGACATATATTAGTTTCTTGATAGTGTGAGGTTGAAGTCCACTCACGCCATCGAGGTACAATCACCAAGCCGTCGTAGCCATTGTTTGCAACATCGCTGATCTGTGGCCAGTACTCATTTTGCTGCCAATTCTAAGCCGCATTTCCGGAGCAAAAAGCTGAACACAAACCTGATTCAAAAGAGGAGGCCTGCTGCTGTCGCCGACCACATAGAGAATACCATTATCCATCCAGGCCTTAATAGCATCACCATTGTGGCATCCAGTGATTGCAGGGGGAATAAGTCCTTGTGAAGAAAATTTGCCAGCTGAGATCCCCACTTGTGCCAACCAGGCCTGATTAAATTGGATCTCCTTATTTGTGTCAGAGTACGTTGCGTTGTCCAAATTCTCGTGGGTGAAGGTGTGAGAAATGTGAGTGAATGCATCACGATTCGTCGCAACCATGAACCAGTCGGCGAGCGTATCTTCAGCAGCACAAGCCTCTGTCCAGACGTAGGAAGTAGGAGTAGTCGGCCAGAGATCAGTTCCAGTTCCAAGTGGCTTGTAAAACTCAAGAGGAGGGTCAACTGCGGGTGCACTGTACTGAATCTCGGAGTCAGGATCACAATTGGTATATGTTCCGTTCTCTCCATTTACAGCCCATTCAATGTCACCATTGCCATTGTGGCCGATCTCGATAGTGTATGAGGAGCCCGCGGGAAGGCGAGAGTTAAGATCAGCTTGCCAGGCCACGTGAGCATCTAGGTCAGATGGGCGGCAGCGGAATCTTCCACCGCTGGGAACGTAAAGATAGGTTGCCAAATGCATGTCATCAACCTGAGTCAGGAAGTACACACGGCGGAATCCAACATCTAGAAAGTTTTAGCAAGTGAGACATTGATGGAACAGAAAGTTGCACTGACATAACCCACGGGTCATCCAATGAATGTGAGCGTGCATTATAAAATTCGAAGTTTCTGACCAATCAGTAGCCCAGCTGGTGAACCAGACCATTTGTTGGCGACCACTGAAGTCATTAATAACAGCAGCAGTTGAAGTCCCGCTAAACGTTCCATCTGAACTTGGATGAAATTGGGCGATTTCGGTTGTTGTACTTGAGTCCGTGATAGTGGCGGGATAGTGGTACATGCTAATAGTACTGACTGTAGCTCCCCTGAGTTTGTCAGGTCAATTTATATGAATGTTCAATTGCAGATCTTACTCAATCAGTCCTCCTGTAGGGAATGCAGTGGTATTGGAAAAGCTGATGAATTGCTCAACGCCGGTACCACAACATCCCGTGCTGGCTATTGTGGTCGTGACGCCTGCTCTGTACGTCAATTTAACTCATTTCGAATGCCTTGGGAGAATACGTACCAAAATCAGAATTAGGATAGACATCGAGTCTAACCATCCGTACTCCAAAAGTCACCTGATATGCATACATAGCCTGCCATTGAGCTGTCGTCAAGGCACTGGACCAGCCTGTGCTATATCCATAAGACACCTCACTGAGAACAATGATACCGCCATAGTTCCCTGTGGTGGTGGATGAGTTCAGCGTAGGTAACGTGATGCCGGCTTCGGGGACAAGATAGAGGTCATAAGGAATACCGTATGCGTTGAGCCCTGAAGTTGCGGAATATGAAGAATTAGTATCTCGGGCGAAGACGAGAATTGTGGATGCAACTGTGATTGATGAAACTACCGGTGTGACAAGAGAATATACCACGAGCAGCGGTATAAGAAACGAGTGGAAATGCATCTGGAGTTTCAAGTTGATGCTAAAATTTGCAATATGGAAGTTTGCACGGCAGTGAAAGTGCAAATAAACATTAGATGGAGATCTGATAGCTTAACGAGTGCCAGGATACGCGATGCCAGCACAGGATTCCAAGAAAGTTTGGGGCTCAGCTTGTGAATAATTTGAGTTTAGGCCCAAAAGCTCCGGCTACCGGGATCAAGCCCAGCAAAATCGGTCCAGGGGATCGAGGGGTAAGTGTGTTGTTCAGGAACCCTTGTACGTGAGTAAGCCCGCCTCTTGAGAAAAGGTGGGGTTATATTACCGGCAGACCGCGTCCGTAGAATCAGCTGTCCAAGAAAAAGCTCCACGTCAGATATTGGCACCTTGCATTAACTAGCTTGGGTAGGGAAGAAAATTCTGGGCACCGCCGCCTCAAGTTGAAAACCTGGTTTCCAAGCTGCCCAAGATCGACTATTCTGGAAAGAGGGGAAGATTTGGAGTTCATGGCATGGTGAATACATTATTATTAGACAGCAAAATTATCTAAACCGCCAAAGCGCCGATTATGCAGATACGGAAACATTTTTCTCGTCCAGATACCCAAGATAGCGACAGATATCTCTGCAAGCCTGAGACAAAGTCTTCTGAGTCTTCCAGTTGAGCAATACCGCAGACCTAGAAGGCTCAGCAATACATATTCCCACATCACCTTCTCGTCTCTCAGTCTCAATGATAGGAATTGACCTCCCAGAAACATCTTGCATCGCAGTGATAATTTCTTTGACAGAATGACCCGTTCCAGTGCCCAAGTTGTAGATATGATACCCGTTGCTGAAATGAGGACTCCTCGTAGCTTTGAGTGCAGCTAAATGACCATGGGCTAAGTCACTGACGTGGATGAAATCACGAATTGCAGTGCCATCAGGGGTGTCCCAGTCTGTGCCAAAGATCTTGAGAGCTGGAAGTTCTCCAGTCATGGCTCTGACGACAATGGGCATGAGGTTATTGGGAACATCGCGAGGCTCTTCCCCAAGAACACCAGACTCGTCACAGCCGATGGGGTTGAAGTAACGCAGAGCAATGATTGTCCAAGTTGGGTCGGAGACGGCAAGATCGTTCAGAATGGCTTCAGACATCCACTTGGTCCTGCCGTATGGATTTGTGAGTCCAGAACAACCACTGTTGTCACATTGTTCCTCGAGAAGTCTCCCGCCTTTGTTTGCCAATTCGCCATAGACTGTGGCAGAAGAGGAGAAAACGAATGTTTTGATATTGAACTCGGAGAGAGTAGAACAGAACCCAATCAAGCCACCGACATTGTTGGCGTAATATTCCAAAGGTTTCTTGAAGCTCTCAGAGACTGATTTGTAACCAGCGAAATGGATGACTCCAGTAATCTTTGAGGTAGAAGCGAATGATGAATTGCCGAAGTCCTGATACCTCTTGAGAATGGATCGCAATGTATGTTGATCGCGGTAGTCCGCCTGGAAGAAGTCCATCCTTGGCTGACAAGCACCTGGCTTGTAGTGAATGTCCTTCAGATGCTCAAGTTTCTTCAGCACATTCTGATTTGAATTGCTGAGGTTGTCTATGATGATCACATTTTGTCCTGCCTTCAACAGCTCCCATGATGTGTGGCTTCCAATATATCCCAAACCGCCGACCACAAGAATGAAATCGTCGCCGGAAGGCAGACGTTCGTGTTCGAAGAGGACGGATCGCTCGGTAGCAGGTGTACTTGCTCCCGAGGCTGAGGAACTGGACCTTGCCGTTGGTGTAACAGGTCTGGACAATGACCTCAGGGAGCATGTTTCGGAGGACTCAGTGGTGGAACGAGAGAGGTCGTCCATGATTGTAATGAATGGCGAAGTATGGACAGAATTAGGGCAGGAGGGAAGGATGATTTAATCTTTGAGGCTTCCGTGAGTACAGCCACATGTTTCAAGATCACCTACCTCCAACTACTACCCTCAGACTGTCAAATTCTACCAGAGTGAAGACTGATCTCAGCTGTGAGGCGTCAACACCTATGCTGATGGAGAAATGAGACTCGCTAACCAACTTTCTGGTCCGGTGTCCCCAACAGGGGTGATGATAGACTGACTGCGACCCTCAGCCGCAACGCACAAATTCGCCGCTCGCGTTTAGACGAAGGAAAGGACCTTGGACCGAAAGAAGAATTGCGGACGGACTCAGCGGAGAGCTCCAGCTTCACATGCTGGTCCAGTGAGACCTATCGATCCCCACGAGGTCTAGGATGAGCTTCGGGGTGGCCAGAGACTCGAGTCCATTCTGGAACACTTGCCGCGAATGCTACCACTGTCCCTAATTGTTGGATGACGCAAATACTATGACAAATTGCACTTATCGCGAGATTCAAGGCAGTGGGAGCAGCGAACGTACACGGCTGGGAATTACTAGAATACCCGGTGCCAGCTTAAACTCTGACGCAGGTCATTCAATATATCTTCATGCTGGGGCCGCTTGACCCTTGCACTTCGAGTTACCCGTCTCATGTGTTCTCAGCTCGGCTGGTTAGGACTCGTATACGCAGGGAACAGCTCCATATGAAGCAAGCCACCAGTTGTTCGGACGGTAGGCACAAGATAAGTGGGGGACTAATCGATAAGATGGCACAGCGTTTAAACATGAAAGCTCCAAACCCGTTGAAACGCAAAAGCCACATGGCGTTCTGATGGCGTGGAGTAGATGCCAAGAATAGAGGGGATAAGAGCCATTTGAGGCAATATACTTCGTACATGGCCAAATATTTCCATGTTCGATATCTGTGCTTCTGGGATCTATTTAAACCTGATCTGCAATAAAGCCCCAAATGCCGAGATTCATTGGTTAATATCTCTTGCTGGTGTAGAATCTTCGAGAGGTGTACGGACTAATAACCTGGAAATATTTGGCCATGTACGAAGTACTTTAGTAGATCACGCCACAGTTGGCGAATCGCTTCCTGCATTCTAGTCCGACTGCATGGCCTCAACAAAAGCATCCCAGCTGGGTCCAAAGCTCTCGTAGTAACCTGATTGAAGGTCGGTTACAAATAGGTGTTCCCCGCGGTGGCGCAAGTGCTGCACCAACCCCTGCAGCTCACCCCCTGGAACCGAGTGAACCATGAAAGCACATCGGCTGCGGTCATAACGAAGCAAGGCTCTCATGCGTTCTTGCAGGCTTGCTGATTGGTAATTAGCAAAACTCTCTTCCACCACCGTAGTTATATCGGGACCTGGAACCGCCAGCCCTGGATCAGGAACCGTGCCGGGATTATGGATGACCTATTCGAAAGAGTTAAACCACCAACCCAAACAGATCGTGAGGAGAAGAGGGAAAGAGAAGAGCCGGGGTATGCGCACCAACCGCCTTCCCAGGATCCCGACCATGTTCTTGACTTTTCGATTCACCGCATCCAGGTATGCTGCCACCGTGTCTGAGTACAGGTTCGGCGTCTCATCGAAGAAAATACCATGAACAGCAAATCCGGTTTTGGTATAATCCTTGGCCCAGCCTGCATACTTGACTACATCCTGAAAGACCTGATCCAAGTTTCTTTTGCAGTAGTCAATCCGGACATAGCCAACAGTACAGACATTCGGGTGAGCATTGAGCTTGGGAATCTCCCTGCCATAATTCTCGTCTGGAAGCGGAGAGGCTCCCGGTCCATTGTGCGGATTTAGGATGACGATGAAATTGAGCTCCGGATGCACGGATATGCTGCCTCAAAGCGTGAGTCAAAATACCTGACGGTGAAAACTTCGATTCTGGAGAACCTTACGCTCGGTGCAGAGGCTCCCATGCTCTTGGCAAGGGGTAGATGTACAAGGGGAGTATAATTGTCGATTTGGGAACCATTGCGTCGCAGTGCAACTATTCAAGTACCCCGGTAGACGCAAAGACAGCTGTCACGTCTTTTATTCTGCTCGTTCGCCGTCTCGGATTCGATGCTTTACGACCAAGGCCTGTCCGAGGGCATGCTTGAAATAGCGATTGCGAGGCCGCGAGGGGAAAAGGTGTGATGCTCTTCAGACATCTATTGGTACTTGTGTATGCTTCTCGCCTGCGGCTCGAACGGTATTTGGAGCTCTCAGGCGATGCTTCTCGTATTCTCGGCAACCGCAAGTTCCCATACAGCGATATTTGTTCTAGATCTCAATACCCTGCAGTCATCTACGTATTCTGCTCGAATGTAGTAGCTGCTGGCGCAGAAAAAGATCGGGGGGCCTTGATTTCTCTACTTGCCCCGCCTCCTTTGACCACTTGGCGATGCACGGATCGATCGAATGATCCCCTGAGCCCCTGGTGCCTGTACCTGATGATCGTTTCTCGTACCGCCCGAATAAGAAAAACCAATACGAGGCTATTGATGACAGCAGCAGAAAAAACTTGATTGTTGGGATGCTCAGGCAAATCCCGGCGGTTGCAGGGTATACTAGTATTAGGCTTAAGTAATCACGTCTGCGTTGTTCTGCAGGCATCATGAAAATCCCCCGCCCCTAAGTCCCGAACCCCCGACCTCCCGACCTCAAC
>AYLM01002922.1:0-46363 GCA_001625345.1 Cairneyella variabilis
GGGGGGTTGAGATGATAAGGGACAGGGTAGGGGTAGATACCTTCTGCTCAACAACATTCCACTTCTCCCCCGTCTGCGCTGCCAACGGAGCCCATATCTCCCGCCTCATATTCATATAATTCTTCGCCAGATTCTCCATCTTAATCCCATCCCAGTCATCCGCACTTCTCCTTTCCATCAACCGCTCATGCCGTTTCCGGCACGCATTCGGCGTCTTGGACGGGAAGTACGCTTGCTGGATGGGCTGCCAGTTCATGCCCTGCGCGCGGGCGGCCATGAGCGTCTGGTCATCAGTGGGGTTCCATGCTCCACTTGATGGACGGATGGAAGACATAGGCGGAGGTGCTTGTTGTTGCTGCGGAGGCATTTGTGCGTATTGCGGGCTAGCGAGAGGGTGTTGGACTGGGCCGCCGTTGGGATAGCCTTGTTGTTGAGATTGGTATGTCTGCTGTGACATACCGCCAGGCGTGAGAGGTAGAGAAGAATTGTAATATCCCGGCGCGATGTTGTGACGCGAGCTGATGGGAGCGTATTGGGTGGTGGTGGGGGTAGTGACCGGGGACAAGCGGTAATAACCTTGGCTTTTCATGGGGTGATGGCCTTTGGGCATCTTCCAACGAGAGAGGAAGATGGGATCCCTTCGAAACGAAGACGATAAGGTAAAAAAGCGAGGATAGATAGGTAGGATTAGATTAAGTGCCCCGCCAGGAGGACCGAGGACTTCGTATCAAACGAATGATGGTGAAAGAGAGGATACGAGATGAAACGACGGTAGGGAATTCGCATTGGGGGTATAAGGGGAAAAAATGAAGTAGAGTGGAGTTGAAGAGAGGAGAGTGAGGAAAGAAGGAAGGCCTGGATTCGGGACTGGCGGCCGTTCTTTATACAATCTCGCTGCTCGACGTGTTGGAGAAGTGGGATTGACGATGGGGGCTCCAACAAAGACGTTTATAGCCTCATTGACGCCGCTGGCATACTAAATCGAGACCAACAGCAAGCGATGAAACAAAATGAGCTTTCTTTAGAGCGTGCAATGGGCCTCTGCCCACCCAAGTCACTGAAAACTCAGGTGAGCAACGAAAGAATGAAACTGTGGGCCGCGGCCGCTTTGGCGCGGAAGTATCTTCCAGTCTCCAAGTAATTCGATGCGAAGGAAATGGGCCGCTCATATTGGTCCAAGTGGCCATGATGGCGGTTGTATCATTTCGGTACTGGAGAGCGTTGGCGTGAGTTTGGGGAGGGCAGAGAGTTTGAGGTCGGCGCGTAGGTTAGCGGGCGGTAACAAAGGACGGGAGAGGCGCTGAGGTCAAAAATAGGCCACCGCGTGGGGCTGGAATTTGCTGGAATTCAGCCTTACCGTCTGTCCTCTTTGAGCTCTCACAGATTCGGAAGTCGTCTTCTGAAACGCCGATCGTCATGGATGAAAGCGCAAGCAATTGTGAGTGGTCGCACTGAGTGGTCGCACTGAGAAGTAGAGCGCGCGTCTACTGGGTAAATCTTGCTGGGATGGAGATGAAGATCTGAAGAAGAGATGAGACGAAAAGATCTGTCAGGGAGCGGCGCGGAGATATTTTGGGCGGATGGCATCTGATTGGGGGTGGCGGAGAAAGATCGGGGCGGAAGTTGGGATCACGTGCGGAAGCTTTTGCTCGCTTCAACTCGGGCCGATGTGAGTGCCGAGACTCTGCATCACTGACTCCTCATCCACATCATCTCCCCTTCCGCATCTCCCCTGTCAAAACATCCCACTCCAACATGCAGCCTCTCAACCATATGTCACCAACCTCACATGAACCTCTCACAGCCCATTGCACGAACTGTGCCACATTATCCTCACCCGAGACCGCTACTCGGAACAACGGGTGGCGTGTAGTCTGCCCGATAGGCAAACTCAGCCTTCTTACCATTGGAAGGGTTTGACGACAATCAACTGCGAACTCAAGTTGTGATTGAAGCAGAGCCAAGCTTCATGATCAAAGGGCCGCTTGAATGCGCCTTGCATTCAGCCTGAAAGCCATCCGCACTTCGCTTTACCCCATATGGATCAAATGCGGAGATATAAGTTCTCCACGCATTGGCGAAAAGCCCATGTCGATCTTTCGAATTGAGCCTGTCATCTGCCGTCCCAGTCATTTACCCCGACTCATAGGCTCATGCTGAGCTCAGAATGGCGGGGTACCCCGAATAATCGTCCTCTACTCGCGTACTACACCCCGGTCGTTAATCCGCTCCCCGTCATACGCGTTGTTTGCCTCTCAGACATCCACTTACGTGATTACACACTCTCTCGCTCTCTTGATCTGACACCTGGAACCAATCATATTCTGCCCCGCCGGGCCCAGTCTTCCTCTCCTTCACATTTACCCGTCGACAATTTACCCGGAGCTGTCAAGTTGAGAGCTCTGGGTCTTAATCCTGGGTCTTGGCTCTATAATATCTGAGAGATCCGCACAAATGGATTCTCCTGGGTTCTCATTGCATTGCAGCCCTTGCATGAACCCTATTCTGTAGTCTTTTGAATCGTCTTGTGCCCTTTTCAAAGCCCTCAATTTCAAAGTTGGAAGTCATAGACAAAAGCAAAGATGGCTGGTGGAGGTACTACAGCGCCAGGCTTCTACGATGCGGCGTTGCTGCGTCGTCAGACCCTCATGGGCGCCTCTGGCCCAGCGGCCTTGGTGAAGAACTTCAAGGTCTTCTTAATTGCTATGTTTGCTTGTATTGGTGGTCTTCTATACGGTTCGTACATCGCTGTCTTTAATAACTTTAGCTTACCTATTATTGCAGGTTACAACCAGGGAGTTTTCTCTGGTGTCTTGACCATGCCGGCATTCCAAGCTCACATGGGAGACTACGACACCAATCTTGCAGCAGATCAGACCCGCAAGGGATGGCTCACGTCGATTCTTGAACTTGGAGCCTGGTTGGGTACTCTTCTTTCCGGCTTTATGGCCGAGACTGCATCAAGAAAATATGGAATCTTGATCGCTAGTGGTGTTTTCATCTTGGGCGTTGTGATTCAAGCTACTGCCATAAGCGCTGGGCACAACTCTATCCTGGCCGGCAGATTCATCACGTAAGTTTATACTGATATACACGGAGTCTCTGCTAACTAGAAGCAGCGGAATGGGAGTAGGATCACTTTCCATGATTGTACCCATGTATAACGCCGAAGTCGCACCTCCCGAAGTCCGTGGCTCTCTCATCGCCCTCCAACAACTAGCCATTTGCTTCGGAATCATGATCTCTTTCTGGATTGACTATGGCACAAACTACATTGGCGGATCGGGAGCCACCCAATCCGAAGCCGCATGGCTCGTTCCTATCTGCCTCCAGCTCTTCCCCGCCGTTGTTCTCTTCGCGGGCATCCTCTTCATGCCTTTCTCACCCCGTTGGCTGATCCACCACGATCGTGAAAAAGAGGCCCGCAAAGTCCTCTCAAGCCTCCGTGACCTGCCTGAAGACCACGAGCTCGTCGAGCTCGAATTCCTCGAAATCAAAGCCCAGTCCATGTTCGAGAAGCGTACCGTCGCAGAGAATTTCCCAGGCTTGAGCGAAATGACCGCTTGGAACACTTTCAAGCTGCAATTCGTCGCCATCGGCTCCTTGTTCCGCACCAAAGCGATGTTCAAGCGTGTCATCGTAGCCACCGTCACCATGTTCTTCCAGCAATGGACGGGCATCAACGCAATCCTATACTACGCACCCACCATCTTCAAGTCTCTGGGCCTGACAGCAAATACTGTGTCTTTGCTAGCTACGGGTGTGGTCGGTATTGCCATGTTCCTCGCTACGATCCCATCCGTGCTATATATCGACAAAATCGGGCGCAAACCGATTCTGACAATTGGTGCCGTTGGCATGGCGATTTGCCATATCATCATCGCGGCCATCGTGGCTTCATTCCGTAATTCGTGGCCTACGCACAAGAGTGCTGGATGGGCTGCGATTGTCATGGTCTGGCTCTTCGTCATCCATTTCGGATATAGCTGGGGTCCTTGTGCGTGGATTATCGTGGCTGAGATTTGGCCGCTGAGTAATAGGCCTTATGGTATTGCGTTGGGTGCGTCGAGTAATTGGATGAACAATTTCATCGTATGCACTCCCCATCCCCTATCCATTCCCAAATTCCTCTTGCAACCCTAACTGACTGTAACCTCTAGGTCGGCCAAGTAACACCCGACATGATATCCGGCATCTCCTACGGCACCTACCTGATCTTCGGCATCCTAACCTTCATGGGCGCAGCCTTCGTCTGGTTCTTTGTCCCCGAAACCAAGCGACTCACACTCGAGGAAATGGACGTTATCTTCGGCTCTGAAGGTACCGCGCAAGCAGATTATGAGCGCATGGACGAGATTAATCGCGAGATTGGACTGGATGCTATTTTGAGGAGTGCTGGCGGGCAAGGGTTGACTACTGCGGATGAGAAACATGCGGCCTTGGATGAGAAGAATGGACATTTGGAGGGGAATGGGGGGGAGGATGCGCACACTGAGTAGGTGGTGGAAGATGGAGAGAGAGGTACTCGTCACGTGGAGCCGCGGCTGACAGGCCGAGATGTCGTTGACGAGCAAAGTCTGGGATGAGAAATTCTTGATTGGAGGTTTTTTACATACTTGAAGATTAGTATAGGTTTTGCTTTGATACCAGAGCATGTGAATACATAACAACATTCTTTCACTCACGCTACCAACCTCTTTGCATTTGACAGTTGAGTAAAGGGCACTCAATAAATTCGGAACTATTCACATTTCACGTTCATCACTGCAATTCTCTAGCGACGAACTCTGGTTGCCAAAGCTCCCTTCATTCTAATAGATCTATACCAACTTCCAATTCTGGCATATATATTTTGTGATCAACATCAGCTCTATGAGTAACTAAGTCAGACAGACATCAATGCCTCGTTTCTTTTGGCTTTTTGTTAATCTCCTGTCTTCTCAATTCCCACTCTCCAACATGCTCCTCTCCTCTCCTCTCCGCGTCATAGACTCCTACATCTTTCGATTCCGAGCTCGACCCGTCACCAAAGCACCACAACCCCCTGGATAGAAATATGTACCAAGAAACGAAGACTCCCTAATAAAGCCACTCCATATGTAAATCCAAATTGTCGAGCCCAACAACGTAAATATCATGACCCGTCATCACACCAAACTCTTCCATTACTAGCTCCCACCACCGCTCTCAGCGCACTTGTTTAGTACTCCTCCAAACCTTGAGCGCGTCTCGCAACCTCCGCCCCTAACGCACCCTTCCTATACATATCCCTCCTACTCCTCACCTCCCTCTCCTCCCTGTGCCTCTTACTTATAACTCCCTCCCCATCCAAAATACTCCCCGGCCCAAAATCCGGTTTTCCTCCAAGAGTCCCGAAGATGTCTCCGATATAGTTTGTCGGCTTGACTCCATTTTCAAAAGTTTTCTCCCAACCAGCAAGAAGGCCCTTCACGACCAAAACACCCGCTTGGTAGATATTCTCGATCGCTGGCACAAAGCCACCTTGATCGCTATAAAACAAATTATCCAGAACCGACAATCCAGGATAAGGACGATCGAAGTCAGAGGCTGTACGCATGACGATGATTCTCGAAAAGTCGACAAGGCCTTTAACAGCAGCTCTGACCATAGCTTCGAGGGTTGCGTTGTCTTCTTGGGCCGTCATACAATAAATTCCCGATCCGTTTGTGAAGAGTTGGGTTGTATTTTCGAACGCTTCCCCCAACATCGCTCCCGAGAAATAAACATCACTCGTCGCAACATCGCACTTAATAATCCCCGGCGCCTTCATCGCAGCCGCATACACTCCCCCGGCACCCGCGGCATAATGCGCTCTATACGCCTTCGCAGCATCCGAGTCCATGAATTTCGCAGGCGCAGCGAAGCTAGCTGCTAAATCCCTCAACGTCTCACTGACCTCAAAAACCTCGGTTCCATAGATGGACTCAGGGTATTGATCTGGCGCGTAAGCACCTTGCGGCACATATCCCGTGCTAAAATTGGATGGCATTTCACGAGCATCGAATTCATATTGTAGGGCGACTTGGACTGCGTATTTGGAGAAGGCTACGTCGCCCAAAGTCCCGTATTTTGGGTTTATGCCTGCGATGCCGGCGATTAGGAAGTAAGTTTTGGAGAGGGAGAAGAGGGGGGAATGCAGGAGTGCGGTGATGGTTGAGGCGGCGTTGATTTCGGATTCGCCGGTTGTGAGTTGGCAGACGGAGGAGTCGGCGCTAGGGAGGGATGGGTTAGTATTGCGTATGCTTGTAGAGAGATTATGAGACATGACTTGGAAGCTGTTTCAAGGACGCTCAATTCTTCATTGTAGAAAGGTCGTCGTCTTGGAACTGCTCCTGAGTCTTGTCTCTGGGCCTCGGCTCGAAGAGGAAAGGCATCAGGGGAACAATCTGTACGTACAGGCAGTGGACGTCCGGGAAGAGAGGTGAGAGCCCGGGGACGGTGATATTGCGGGCAAGGAGGTTGCCGATGCCGCCTTGGGTGCCGGCGTTGGTGTACCAGATGTCGGCTTCGGGGGAGAACTGAGGTTGTAGGTTAGCATGGTCTCAAAAGGAACAGTGAATCGGAACAAAGGGGTATAGGATGGAGGGAGGGAAACGTACCATAGAGATAATGAACACCTTCGGCGTCGTGACATCGCAGTCCTTATACACGACCTCAATATCCCTCACAACCACCACATTCTCCGCAGCTTCCACATCTCTTTTCTCGAGAACTGGGGATGCAACAGCAGATCCTGCGAGCAGGCTGCCAACCAAAGTAGTGAATCCAAACCTCATGGTGACGACGTCCTATGCAATCAACTGATTGAATAGAAACTCAATTGCAAGAGAGAGAAAGTAAAAAGAGGGAAGAGAGTTACAGCAGACGATAATTGATTATGTAGTCCAGCTTAGAATAAAAATATTTTTGAGAGGACAGTGTCTGAACTCGAAAGAAGACTTAAGAGGGAAAGACAAGGTTCAAAATCTTCTCGAAGCTGTCACGTAGATAAGGAGATAAAGCCCCCGGCTTCCTTCCCAGTTCCATGGCGCCGTGAATCCACACATCGAGGTACTATATCAGGCCTCTAACTCTTCTGGGCAGGGAATCTGCAAGCGGAAAGCTGGAGAGGGCCACATCTCGCCCGCGGGACAGAGACTGATTGGCGCCGTGTGCGATGGAAGAAGAAGCTGCAGCACGAGGTGACGAGGAGACCAAGGTTCAGTAGTGAAGTCAATCCCCGATGCAGCGGCACTCGCCGGGTACCACCACTTCTCTCCCAGCACCGCTCGTCCATGAACTAACTGGATCCCGCCCCTTTGGCTTGGGAACGCATATGCAGGAATATTGAACACCGCATCGTGTTGATGACACCAGGGAATGACACCCCACAACTTATGCAGTACGATATCATCTGGCGGGGATGTTCTTGGAGGTCGATAGAAGCTCCAGAGATAGCAGCCGGCGCCGCAGTGCACAGCATGGAGCAAGGATACCAGGAGAGGGACCAGGAAAATTTGCCTGGGTACCTGATCGGCGGGCTGCAGCTAGAATCTCGCCCCAAGATACGCTGTGCGCCCGCCCACAAAACAAATATTTCCTGGTTCCTGGTGCTGCCTCGGTACTCCAAAAAATAGTTCCCCATAAGACCTTCCCTCGTACATAATCTCGGCTTCCGTGACAATAAATCTTGAGTGAAGAAATCGTGCGTAAAGACGATTGACGAGAAGACTCGGCAAATCCCCAACGGCCCGCCGACGCCACAATCTTGGGCCTCATCCCGGTAAATCGTTGATAGGCCGGGTAAAAAGAAATTCCAGATCCACAGAAGCAAACACCTGCCGCAATAGGCTTGGCCGATAAACAGCCTTGTCACTTGCCGCGAGGCTGATGATGATTTGAGAGATAAGGAAAAGTGCTCGTGTGGGGATGGGAGAAGATTTGGTCGGGGTTTCCGAGTGGATGGGATCTAGAAGTTGAGTTGAAGTGAGAAGAGGAGAGATAGAAGAGAGACATGCAGAAGAATGAGTTGAAGATGGTGAAGAAGACTTGAGTGAGCGCTCGAATAAGTCAATGTAATCTTACGTATCTGCGACCGCACGCAGAGAGACATTAGCCGCATAATGCCTAGATGTGAGCCAGATTAGACAACAGCAACACATAAGACATCATCTGATGTGGACGGCAGTCAAAAATCACGATTGACTTTTGTGGTGCATAGAGAGTCACGTCGCCTCTTTTGACTTTGAGGCTGATCGATACGATAGAACGGGAGCCGGTGAGGATGTAAGGACCCTTCCAATGAAGGAGCAATGGAGAGGCATGTTTTGGGTATTGCGGGATGAGACGCTGAAGAGAGGAGAATTATGGTAACGAAACGCAGATCTGGCGGCGGTTAGCTGTTAGCCGGTGTATCGATCTCTTGTACGATGTGATATCACTGGACCTGAGTAGAGGAACTGGAGGGGAGATGTCAGTGGTGCATCGAAGTCATTATACCACAGAGCAGCTTTCCAGTGTTGGATTTGAGGTTATGCATTTCTCCCTATGCTTAGCACTCTGAGAAGACGTAAAGATATCCGACATAGTCACGGGTGGCTGATATCTTGTGTATCTCTCTTTTGCACGATGTGGTCTCAATTACATTGAAGACAGGAGCCAGAGGGGAACTTTGAGCAGGTACAGGTCAGCTGTGCTATCGAGGCGTCATGGGCTGCAGCACGATACCATGTTTGGAGTTGAAGTAATGGAAAAAATCAGGGCATTCCATATGAAAGGAACCAAAAATGAAGCCACGCTCCAATCACAACCCCAAGTATCGCCTCTAGCTCCTCGGAGAGCATCGATCTTCGGATCCTCGCATCCCCATTCGATAATGCCTGTGCATGATCTTGTATCCTCTCGGCGCTGTGTGCTCGTGTGTCGTCGTGTATCGCCAGCTGCAGGTATCCAATGCTCGCGTCATTCATGCCATTCATTCACGTAGTCACTCCGTCGGGATGCTGAGAGCGCAGCTTGAATCTCATGCTTTTCATTCAATACGGAATCTCAGCGATTAGTGCGCACTCTCGTCCATCCACTCAGCACACTCACAGATCCTGATTTTTGGTCTCTCCTTGAATCGTTTTCCCATCCCTCATGCTTCCTTCCATCCTGGTTATTTCCACATTCGTACGAACACAAACAGCCAACCGATGCAAATCGAATCGAAGAACGCCAAACCAGTACCATGCATGCAAATACCAATGCCGCTCCAAACTTAATAGTCAGAAAAAAGAATCATTACCCATCTCCTCAGTCATCTCTCATCCATCACTCATAAAACGTATGCCACCTAGGCCCCTGCCATCCAGAGCGCATAATCCTCCACCGAACCTGCTGAAGCCAGCAAGAACAACTACATGCATGACTCCCAGCACACCCCTTGTCTTCCACCCTATCTCAGGTACACCTTGTGCCAATTCTACGGATGCGATTAGCATCAACGGTATCCAAACCACCTCCCTCATCATCAACGGCGCACATGGTCTCCACAAACTCAATATCTTAACACCGAAAATCGTGAGCCTGAGCGTCAGATTCAGGATCAACTGATTGTAATCCACCCAGCCATTGAGGTAGTGCTGATACAGCGATATAGTGTTTTTGATATTAGAAAGCGGGGTCGAAGGCGGTGGCATGAGGAGCGGTGTCTTAATCGTATTTGGGGAAACAAGAGATGGAAGATTCTCGTCCTCGGTTTCGTTCATTAATTGGGATCGAGTGTTGCGGCCATGCGAGTGGCTGTGATTATGCGTATTCGAATCAAAGATTAGTTGTGAGTTCGGTGGTTGTTCAGGAGAAGAAGTGTCGGAAGCTGGAGCGTCTTCGAGGTATGCGCCTGAGCGGACGCGTTTGTTGGGATCTAGAGCCTCGTAAGATTGACGAGACAGCGTTACGAACGGGTCGAACGTACCATTTACAGGCGTACTCGGCCGCGGCGAATCAATATTCTGGATTCTGCGGCCGCCAAGTCCTGCGTTACTTGCGTGTCTCGATCGTGGAGGATTCTCAAGACCTCTCTCGGTCCTAATTGCGTCCAAGATATCATTCGCACTGGGCCGCTCGGCTGGATCCAGCGCTAATAATCTCTTCAAGAAGTCGTAGAGTTGATTCGGCAATTCTGGTCTCTCTCGACGCTCGTCAACAAATCCAGACCAGGTACTGATTTCTGCTCGGAGCAAGTCAATGTCCTCGTTCTCCTCTTGGATGCTGTCCGCAGTCTTGTACGGAAGTCGGCTAAAGCACATGAAATAGAGGATCATTCCCAGACTGAAAATATCAGACTTGGTTGTGAAGTTGCCATATCTGCCAAACTCGTCTTGTTTCAAAACTTCAGGTGCGCAGTACGAGATTGTTCCTGTTGAGCCGGTGGACTTGCGGACCATATTCTCAGGCTGGACTTCACCAAAGTCACTAATCAGACACCGGAACTCGTTTCCATCTTTATGTAGCAAGCAATTACTTGGCTTCAGGTCCCGATGGATGTAATTCGATGCGTGAAGATGTGCCAAGCCGGATGTAATGTCCTTGAAGAAAGAGTAAATTTCCTCGAATGACAACTTCCTCTGCTTCAGATCGGGACGTTCCGATTGTCCCTTCGACCTCTTGCGCATTTGCTCCTTCAACTGCTCCTTCGTATTTTGAAGTATGGACAGAGGGCCAACAATGTATTGTAGGAGATCGCCGGAGTTGCAGTATTGTTGAAGTATGTAGGCACAAGGGACCGAGGGACCGAATCGATTGAGTTGGACATCTTCTAGCCACACATGTCGATATGACACCAGATTTGGATGTGATAAACCTTGAAGAAGCTGGACCTCAATGAGAACTATGATTGTCAGATACATAGTCAGAAGCTCGTTTGGATGTTTGTACCTTTCTCTAGCCAGGCGTGATCATTCCCAACAGGTACTCTCTTGCAAGCAAATTGGCCTGTATCAGTCAGCACACCGTAGTATGAACATAGCAGATATCTCTCACCGAGTGAGACACTGTCCAGCTCATGTCTAACCAACAACACAACTCCCTTGCCGCCTCTTCCGAGCTCCTTCTCTTCGATGAAGAAATTCTTGAAGTAGTTCGGACTGAATGCTTCTTTTCTGATATTGTGTCCCGTCTGCGGTGCTGGCGAACTTGCTATAAACTCAGCATCTTGTACAGATCCACTTGCGCTACTTGGTGCCGAAGGAAAAGCTGGCTGAACCAGTCTCCGAATCGGACTCGGCGGGGAACCCCTATCGTTCGAACCATCATGAGCAGCTTGAAGCATGCGAAAGTAATCTGGATTGATGAAAGGCGTAGCTCTCAGAGGTGAGGTTGACCGTTCTGGGGACGAGCTTCGGAAGGGTCGATGGCATGTGGGACAGTCTGAGTAGGAGGGGTTAGCGCCGCGGATGATGAGCTGTTGGGTTTGAGGATCGCGGATGACAATGGCATCATTATGGCGACTACAAGATGCTATATCAGTATCTATCCTCAAATTTTTGATGTTCCTACTCTCTATCTCTGGGAAGATTGGAGATCCAACGAATGCACTGCGAGCCTCCGCGATTGAAGGGATTCTTACAGGACAATCTCGCGACTATCGCGGGAGGAATATGGAACGAGCGACATGGTGAGCTTGGAGTGCTCAGATGGCAGCAGAATGCTGTCGAATTACGACCATATTCCCTTGATGAGTCGGTGACGATATTATGAGCAATAGGCGTGCGGTGGTGTTTGCTCAATGACGAGTTGGAGCTTGTTGTTTTGTTTTGAGGATCATTTTCAAGGCACTGACTACCCCACAGTTTCGGACATGGTCCCGCACCGCGCTGACGACGAATGCGCTAGTCCTCGCTAACGCCTCGCTAAAAGGGGCTTCGAGCTTAAACTTCATGTCGCTCATTTTTCTCTTCAACCTTTGATTAACTCCCTCTTCAAAACTCATAATCACTTTGTTCAGAATTAGAAATATCTCGAGTTACTTTATGTTATGATTTGCACAAGAAACGACTTGGAAACTCTGGCCGGACGGTCTCCACATCACCTCCAAATTCCCACTTAGTTAACGCTATCGAGTGCGCATCGTGAGCTCTTAAAATACTCCAAGAATCTTCAACGAAAGGTTTTTGTGATCACACTTTGACTTTCGCTGAACAGCCGCAATATCTTATCAACCCTCATCTCAAGATACTACGATGGACGACCACCGCGGTGCCGGTATCATGTCACTGCCCCCAGAAATACGAGATATGATATACCGAATGGTGGTTATATGAAATTATCCCATTCCCATCGTCAATCCGCGGGACAGTCGTGCCATAAAAATCCGATGTCGATCACTACGATCACCAAATCAGTTACCGTGCTCAACCGGCCTCCTCAACGTGAATAAGATCATTCATGAGGATGCCAGCCCCATATTCTTCTCGTGCAACACCTTCATCATTACCACTGGTAGGTGGAATTATCCATTGACTGAGAATCTCGATACGTTGAATGCTTTGAAAACATTTACTTCTTGCGTTCCCTGGCGCTCAATCGCCAGCATCCCGAAGATTATCTTACAGATAATATCCGTCTCCGCGAAGAGCAACTACCATGCGGTACATCTGCAGTTACTGCGCACCACGTCTCTGCAGGCATGGCCTGGCCAGCCGGTTGGTCAAGTCTCAAGGTCCTTCAACGTTCCGATGTGCCAGAAATATGTAATCACATCACGAAATACTTCAAATCCCTGAAGGAAGTCACTGTGGAATGGAGTCATAGCGATCCTTCATTACCATCGCGGATGAGTCAGTCAGAAAAGGCACGTACAGTTGATGAACTCTCCAATGCAGGTTCGTATCTTGGGGAGGCTGCCTCCATGAAGAAGAAGAAGAAGTTGCTGATTTGAAGGAGCAAATCTATAAACTGCAAGATGGCACTGGCGAGGCAACACGTCAAGAATTTGCAGGTGGAAGAGATGTTCAAGTACAGTCGTCAGCAAGCGAGCCATCTCGGACTGTTCACCAAGCCTTTCAGTACCTTCGGTCGACTGAAGATACCATTGATCTCTCATGGATTTGATCCGTTCCTGATTTGGCTCTTTGGGTTGCTGCAGTATCGCTTTGCTAAACTCCGAGAGTGGATGAATAGAGCATCGTAGGGATGACACTGGTGCTCAGCATCTACCTCAGGGCTACTCTCTTCTTGGTGGATTGGTCCTCATGCACATTTCTTCAGCTTAATTTTTGGAGAATAGGATGTTTGGGTATTGGGAATGCTGGATGCTGTTACTTTTGGATATAGCAGATACGCAGAAGAGTGATGCGCCAGTGCTTACAAAATAGACACGACTTGAACCAATCCCTCAGAGAAGCTAGCGATTGTCAAGACGCTTGCCATTATCATTTTCCTCTAGCTTCAAACCAACGAAGTCAACGACACTACAGAGCAAGGTCCCGACAACTCCTCAAAAGCAGATGCAAACCATCAAGCCGTCGAGAACATGAAGCAAATAGGAAGTGTGGTTGGAGACAGAAAGATACCAGCAGTGCAAGCACAAGCACAAGCACCTCATGATCCATTGGTGGATGGGCTATGATTTTTCTTTGCGGCAAGACGGCTTATTGGGCATTCACGAACATGTCAGGGCAGGAATCTTCACACCAGCGACCCTATATCTTATGAACTTTACGTAAAGACACTGGTCACTCACCGAGGCATATTGAAGGTCAGTCGACTTTGCACTCGCCGAGGAGTCTTCATGGTCACCTGGCCAGTCCAACTCGCATTCCCCGAGGAATATTGAAGGTCGGTCGAATTATTTGCCCGAGGAGTTTTGCAGGACAGCAAGAACTACACGCCCCGAGGAAATTTGGAAGAGCATACCATTCCGAATAAATGAAGTGTTCCTGTTGTGCAGAACTTCCTGCCAAGACGGAAGATCTCGATTCGGAAGAAGCCGAGGTATTCGAGATGCTGCAAAAAGCAATGCGTTTTCAGCCAACCCTGAATCAAGATCTGAGTAAACGGAAAATAATCTATTTTCAATTTATCCAACACGCATTACCGAGACGAGAAATAACACGTTGTGGGGAAAAGCAGCTATTGCGGGGTGCATAAGTCTTGTCAAGTTTCATCTCAATGATTTTTACTACTTCGACACTGCAACCGCCGAGGTGTTTGAGAGATGCAAAGAAACATTCTTCTTAGCGAAACCTGAATATGGAAATTTCGCGAGGCACATGTCGTGGAAACAATGCAACATTGCATGCATTGCAGATATCGTGGCCATTCAGCTTCAGCAAGATGGGAGAAGGGAGAAAGAGGGGAAATTTCTGTCCCCACCACAACAGCTCAGAATTTTATAAAAAGGACGAAAAGATCTGGTTCAAAAAGGATTTGAGAAGCATCCGAACACGAACATCGAAATATCATCACATTGTCTCATTGACTTTTCTGACGCTTTGAACAAGCTCTTATCTTCACCAGCCCACAAACTTTCAAAATGAGATTCCAATCTGTGGCCATCGCTGCCTTCGTCTGTGCCGTTGCAGCAACCCCAGTTCCCAACGGAGTCCTTCAAGCACGTCAAAGCGATGAATCTGATGAGCTGATCAATGGCACCTGCAAGGCGGTGACTTTCATCTTTGCTCGTGGTACAGCCGAACCTGGCAATATGGTAGGTCTTCGAATGACATAGCTTACAATCGCTTCGAAGCCTGACATTGTCAGGGTACTATCGTTGGCCCTCAAACTTGCTCGGACCTCAAGTCTACCCTTGGCTCGAGTGTAGTTGCTTGCCAGGGAGTTGGAGCGCCTTACGATGCCACCCTGGCAGACAACTTCTTGCCTCAGAACACCAGTCCTACCGATATTGGAGCGGCAACCAGTATGTTCAACTTGGCTTACTCGAAGTGCCCAGACACCAAAGTCGTAGCTGGCGGGTACAGGTGAGTGATTGGATTTCTAATAGTAGACAGATGTGATACTGATCGAAATCTTGCAGCCAAGGAACCGCAGTCATGGATGGCTCGATTCAAGCACTCCCTGCGGACGTTCAATCCATGGTTAAGGGAGTTGTTCTCTTTGGGTTCACTCGCAACCTTCAAGACGGCGGTCGCATCCCCAACTACCCTACGAACCAGACCAAAGTCTACTGTGCCATAGGTGACCTTGTCTGCGATGGAACACTTGTAATCACTCCAGCCCACCTGACTTACGGAGTGGATGCACCTGATGCTGCCGCCTTCCTTGCCTCGATGGTCTGAGTCAAGATCCTTTTTGTTCGATGAAGAATCCCAGGGTGGCCGTCTTTTGAAAGGAGGCTCAGGGGTCGTGAGTTGGATGTCGGATGGGCTGTGGCTTGTTCTTCTCTATGTTAAAGTCTGGAACTATGCTCGAGATTTCATCTGTGGAAAGCATTCTCTTCATGTCACTCTTTCAATCTTTTTTACTCCTTATGCTTAGGTAGCTACCAATTACACTTTTTTCCTATTACTCCACCATGATTCCCAGAGTATCAACTCAACTCAACAACGAGATGTAAGAAAGGGTGATGAAGCGGGCAAATGACTTAGATTCTCAGCCGTCGTTGAGCCTTGAGGGTCCAAGTGTGGTTTTAGCTACCCTTAGACACTACTATCGCACTAAGTCATTTCTCACTCATCTACTGCTCAGGACACCACCACAGTGCAAAAGTTTGGGGATCTGTCAACATGTTTGAGGTTTTTGAAGCCGAACTCAAGTATCAGACTAGTACGCGCGAGTAGAATAGATCACGATTCCAATAGGTCTAAGATTCTCATCTTTCTAAGATTCTCATCTTTCTAAGATTCTCATCTTTCTAAGATTCTCATGGTTCTGGAATTCTCCTGTTTCTGAGATCCTATCCAAGCTGATACGCAAATGATAATCAGGTTCTCACTCGAGGTCCTTGCTGTATGATCCTGATAACTTCCCCACGAAATCAAGTAGCTCAGTGTCAACCTCGCAGCAATCGCAACAACATTCTCCAGACGAATTCATCAATGAGGAGGGAAAACCAATCTATTGCTTCACCAACCTTTTCGTAGTAGGGACTGGCCAGTGGGCCTCGACAGTTAATCCCAACTTACATGCATTACAAGCTTTGGTTTCGCGCATCCCGAAAGGAGACCTCCAGTTGATTGTGGACGTCATGATTATCTCCTCGTTATCTAAAGGGAGATATTCCTGGCGATCTGGATTTTATGGACGTCAAATGGATGAATATCAAATGGATTTTTGCACACTTGGCCGTACACTGGAATAAAGGTTCACTGGTATAAAGTAAGCACAATTTCCGTTTTGAATCTCAACTACTTTTCTGGAATTCTGACTTCTTCCTGACGATGGTTCATCCTCACCATAATTACCTGCATGCAGCACTATATCTTAATAATTCACTTGATACTGATTGGTTACTAGCACGATCTCGATTTATACCCACGAGGATGAGTTGCTCAATATGGTGCGAGAGACGGTGCGATTGGGCTTCATTCCACGCATGCAATTGATCTTGGCCCTTCCGAAGTCGAAGCACGTCGCCGTGCATCAGGATTACAGAATTAAGTGGAAGGCCCTATTGAAGGAGGCTCTGAAGGCAAATGGAATGGACGATGACGCGAAGGAGAGCGCGAAGTTTGTTACCCAAGGAGGGTTCATCACATACAATCTGTGAGTGACGTTTCAGTCAAGTACCGCGATAGTCTGCTGCGATCGTATGCTCTTGGCTGAGTATCAAGTGCACTTCTCGGAGGCCATGGGTCGTGATGGGAATGGGGAGTTAGCCTTAGTAGTACGTATGAAAGTTGACGAGTCAGAAAACCATTATATTTCGCAGAATATTGTGTTTCATAAATCGTGATATTGCGAGACCACGACATGTATGCCTGAATTGGAACCAGGCCCCACTGAAGCCAAAGCCTGATTGGAAGCCACGCGAACCTAGTATGTAAGACTTGAAAGTTTTGCTCGCTCTAGAATCAGATCTCTTAACTTCCAACTTCGTGAGGACCTTAAGCCCTGGATTATCTCACTTTTGCACCCGAGCCACAACCATCTGGTCAACTACAGGACTATCGAGCTTGCTCTTCAAGACTACCCCAAAGAACTTCTTGATATCCATGCCGTCATTTTCTTTGAAAGTAATGACTTGGAGGCTGGGCAGAGTAGTTATTACTTTCAGGGCCTTAACTGCCTTCTTCACCGCCCAGGAATAGTATTCCTCCGACTCATAGTAGCCCCCATAAGATCCCGGCCACATGAAGGACTGTGTTGCGACGGGGTCAAGTGTGATGAATCTGGATAGCTGTCAGTATGACTCAAATTTAAAGAGGCTGCAGGACAGTTTCGTCTTACCTCAAGCCCTTGAAATGCCTCTTTAGTGCTCGGCCGATGGTGTCGAGATCCTCAGGTGCACTGAGGCTGAGTGGCCGGGGGGTTCTAGAAGTACGAAACTGCTCGCGAACGTAGTACACTTTGATTTGGATTCTCTTCATAAGTGCGAGATCGACCTTGTTAAAGACAGACAAAAAGCCCTTCAGATCGAATACATTAGCTTGATTGTCAACGCCCCAGCGACCATTGCCAATGACGAAGGTATTTCGGGAGAAATATGCGACCTTGGCTTCTCCGTTGAGCTGTTTGTTGACGGCTGAGAGGTGTCTAAATTCCACAGGAGCTCGGAGCCGCAGACGTCGATTCGCCGTACGAACGAGGTAGATCGGTTCAGGAAGGACGACGACGAGGTCCAAAATGGCGAGCCGAATCTCGAGAGGGATCTTGAGAAAGGTGCAACTATTCGGCACATGTACAGTGGATGCCATGGCACACGAGTCGACCGTGGTGCTGAGATTTTGAGACAATCTAGACAAGAGTCGCACGTGGCGGAGAGAAGACTGAAGTGATCGAGCGTCTTGGTCGCGGCGTCAGCCTAGAGGCTCTTGAAAGTCTCAAAATCGGGGAAATGGGGCAAAAAGCTTCAATTACATATATGTACTCACACTCGCCGTTGTACTTCTCCTGTACGTAATGTAAATTTTCTTGGTTATCCCGAGTTCGTGAATATATTCAGAACTTGAAGGACGACTTCACTTGAAGAATTAGACCTCAAAACCAACTACATCATAGGTAACAGCCTGATCTGAAACATCAACAAGAATGACGATAGGGCAAGTCTTTGATTTGGATAAACAACGACCAGCATGGAATATTTGAACTCGTTGGTTTCAAAACTTTATTCACTTTGTGGTTTGTCGTTGCACCAAACTGCTGCCTAGGGCACACTGCAGAACAAGACTCCATATCATGTGACTAAAGCTAGATGCGCAAAGTGCAAAGGTAGTTCGACTTCCGACGGAGAACAATTAACTGTGGTGAGCGCACCGAGTTGTAAAATACAATCAACGCCGACTATATCAGATGTTGAGCGCATGCTTCGTTTTAGCTCATGTGGTCCCTATATGCTAAGACCTCGCACTGCACTCACTCGCTGACGAGACCGCAAAGGTGATCCACATATGCAACGCAATTCTCTCGACACAGAGAGCAGTGGTCGTCGATGGGCTCCCACCCATCATTTTAATGCTCAATGCCCGATTCACTAGAAAGCACATGTCCGGGGAGCTTTGGCAGTGATCTTCGGTGCGGTAAATGATGGGTTTGCATTAAATTCAAGCACAGCTAGAGGTCTTTTGGATCTTCCGGAACAGGTACTTCTTAGCAAGTGTTTGAGCTAGCAAGGTTGCGGCGCAATACTTCACCTGGGCACTGATATTCGACAGCCATGTTACAGGCGAAGCTGCCGCACGTATCGAGCAGATAGTCACGTGATTGCAGAATGGTTTTGAATGCGAAGGAAAAGATGTCTGCATTTCTATGTAAGGACTGAGTGAGTATATATAGTGATAATCCTAGTCAATGAGACTGCCCAGGCTCGTCAAACTCCACTGAAGACATAGTCACTTATAACCTTCGACTGAACTTTATTCCCATAGCTTTTGCCGTTCCGACTACCTTTACTCAGGTTCAAGCTGCTGTAGTGTGCGCAGTCAACCTGGGAGTCAAGGTCAATCCCAAATTCGGTGGTCATAGCTACGCATCCCACAGTATTGGGGGCGAGGATGGACACTTAGTTGCTGATATGATATACTTCCGTGAGACGGTCGTCGATTCGGTTACTAATATTGCACCAATTGGTCCTGGAGCAAGGCTTGGAAATGTAGCTCTTGACCTATTTGCTCAAGGATGGAGAGCGATGGCTCATGGGATTTGCCCCGGGTAAGTAGCCCAGGCAATTTTGATATCTCGGAACTGGCAGACCCATCAAAGTTGGAATAGGAGGCCACGTCCTCCATAGTGGCCAAGGTTACAGATCTCACACCTATGGTCTACTCCTCGACTTTTTAGTCGAATCAGATGTCTTGATTGCCGATGGCTCCCTCGTAACAGCCTCAGAGACTGACAATAGCAATCTATTTTGGGCTCTCCGTGGGGCTGGTATGTCTTTCAGCATCGTTATCTCCATGAAATTCCGCACGATTCCGGCCCCGCTGACCCGTGTACTCTTCTACTACCCTTACAATTGGAACCATATACAAGCACGCGCTGGCTGGGACACATGGCAGGCTTATTGCGGTGGTTTCATTACCCCTAAAATCCCAGCTTAGCTCAACGTCCGATGGGTTATAGTGAACTCTAATAGTGTCAATTTGCTTTTCCTGCTTGAAGGAGCTTATCACGGCACTGAGACAGACTTTTTGATTGCTATTGCACCCGTGTTGGATGCACTGAATGCGATTGGTGGTCTTGAAACGAGTGTGAGTGGTGTTGGGATGCACACGCTCGGTTGGCTGGAGAGCTTGCTCTATGCAAATAGCAACAGGCTCTTCAGTAATTGGAATAACGGCCAGACTTTGGAAGAACCCTTGAACTATACTGCTGTAGGTCTAATCCCCCTTCCCAAGAGCCAAGCTCACGGTTCGTAGCATGCCACATTTGTAAGTACTCAGAACGATGACCAAGGTAGATTCGCCCGTGTTTACAGAAGATAGTTCGCTAAAAGTCTCATGACTTCCAATTTATCACCAGCTGGGGCGGATGTCTAGATTAATGATCTGTTTACCTATGGTATCACAAACACTTGAGTATGCAGAAACCCTTTCCCAATCTTGACTCTATCTGACATTCAAGCAGGCATGATACTTCATCATCGGAGCCCAAGGCGGTCTGACCTCTGGTGTTCCACAAGTTCTCTCCTGGGCCACATCCTACACACACCGATTATCCATCTACGAATGGCAGCTTGTAGACACCCTGTCTTCCGGCCTCTATCCCAACAACATCGGAATCCCATGGCTCAACAAATTCATCGACGATATCGAGGCCGCGGAGAGCAACATTCCGTTCGGTATGTATTACAACTATGCAGATCCTAGTTTGATGAAAGATGAGGCGCATGAACAGCATTGGTTGAAGCATTATGAGAGGCTGGTTGGGATCAAGAGGTTGCTGGATCCGGGTTTGATGTTTGAGAATCCGCGGACAGTGGGGAATTGGGGTGTGTTCTTTGAATGAAAAAGAGGAGCGAAACCAAAGTAAGAGGAAAGCTAAGAAGGATTCTTATAGGATAGGAAATCCCCGCAAAAATGAATAATACGAGTAACCTGGATACTTTTTGCTTGAAAGGGGTGTGGTGTGAAGGCTGGGCTTCCATTTCGGTTTTCTAGATGACTGGGAACTATTTGGATCTCAAATCGGCCATTGGCATGGTGACCCTAAGAAATCCACGAATAACGAGCTTGACTACCCTTTAGTTACTTACACTCGACTTACTTAGTGCAGGTCACGTGCAGATGTGCCTTGGAGAACGGTTTTTGCTCCTCGAAATTGGTTCTCGTCTTCTATCACCGTCTCCATCCAACCCATCCTTTGTCGCATTGCACATTACTGTGCAGTCGCACAAGCATGGTAGCCTCAGGAGCAAGGGCTTGAGAACTCGATAGCCCAGAGCCGTTGCCCCACTCGCAAATCGCATTCTTCGAAAATTTGTGCGAGCAACGGCTGGAATGCAGCCACACCCCAACGAGCGACGGGACGAAGGTACTCCAGAGCGGATTGTTAATAATGCGCCATTGCAGAATGGAGTTCAACGCTGCGAAGTCGCGATGATAAGTCTCTCTCTATACTTGTCTGAGGTGGATCTGTCTTTATTTCTGTGTGTGCTGTGATTATATCGTTGTGATTATATCGCTGTTTCCAAATGTGCTCAAGTCCGTTCGACTTCTTCCGAATCAATAAAACAAGGAATGCTGGAAATTTACTCACCAATCCTGCGTCAGGAATGCTAGCGCGCTGTTTTGTCTTTTCTGTATTGTCCCCTTCTGTTGTTTTTGCATCGCAATATCTTCTTTTCGTTTATCCTTCGTCGTCGATGTTGGCAACGATTCAACCCAAATCATTCACATTAAAATCCAACACGACATCTGCACCGAGGAAGTCTAAGAACGGGGGTCAGTCGCCTCGGTTTTGTACTTTGGCGGGAGAGCTTCGACATTAGGTCTCTCAGGTGCATGAACAACCGCCACTGAGGACCCCTATTAGCGACACAACCATGGCGGACCCAAATCAGAATCCCACCCAGCCAGTCGATCAGTACGAGCAAATGCGACAGCAAGCCAGACACATAGACGAGATATTTGCACAGCAAAGAGCTGAAGATGCGCATAAGGAGCTGTTGGCGTTGAAGCCGAAACTCGATTTCCACCCACGTATCAGCCCCCAGGATGCCAAATATCAGGAATACCGTGCCGAAATCATCAGTCTCCTCCCCAAACACACCTTAGGGGCAGATTTATTCGATAAAAAATTCGAAGAAGGTCAAGTACTTATGCTGATACCTGCAAGCACCGATGGTCCGCTCCTCGATCTGCAGAAACAAAAGACCGAAGAGTATAAGGAGCTCCTGGTGGGTCGCTTCAACGGCGAACACGATAACACCATCACCAAGCTCACCATGATGCATTTCGGTTTGCCTGTTGCACCTTTGACCTGGTACAACATTGATAATGCGGAGAAGGACGAGCCTCACTTGGAAGATGCACCAGAGTATCCGCCTAAGTGGGAGAGAATCGTGTATGCGGAGAAGCCTCTGGAATTCCTGGACAAGTACTATGAGAGAAGCCAAGGATACCCGATGATTCGCAGTACGTTCTTATATCCATCACGTCACAAGATGATGTACTAATAGAAGCAGTTGCCAGATCATTAACCAATGTTGCTAATACTCTGGCTGCCGGAGGTAGCGGTGCACCTACAGAGCGTTGGGCTCCAATCCGACCAAGAGGGCAACGAATGGGACTTCGTGGTGGTGGTGGTTCAGCTCCAGCCCCGGCTCCGACTGATTCGTCTTATATATACCGAAATGACCGTCATCGAATGCCCTTACCCGCGCCCCCATTCAACACCGAACCAGACACCGGAAATAGTTTTCGAGATAGCTCTTTGAAGCTTCTTGGACTGGCTAAGGCTTCCTTGGTCTCTGTTGATATCTACCGCAATGGAGACAGAGAGAAGAATATGGGAAACAAGCCGCTTCGCGACCACCGGGATTGTATCAGTGAGAAAGATTTAATCTACAACTGGAATCATTGCTTCAAGGACCATCTCTACAACCCCGCGTGCGAATCCATTCTTGTTGTACGGAAGACCGAAGACAAGCAGTCTCTGACTTTTGCACCCGATAATGATCATCCCCCCGGGAAGTCAGCAGTATCTGGGGTGACTGTAGGGACCGGATCGACTGCGTTATTTTGGACTTCTTTCCCGGACCCGAGACCCTTTTCCTACATGGACGATCCGGCAGACTTCTTGTCCCAAGTTAACTATGCGCTAAGGATAAACAACGCCACCTTTCCTTTTAACGTCGCAATGTTCAGAGCAGAAGGTGTGGGACACGACGGAAAGGGAAAAGTTGAGATCGGGAAAGACGGAAGTCAAACGTACTACCGCCTGACACCTGATCAGGTTGACGCCAATGCAGGGTTACTTGCATACATGGGGAGATATAAGTCTTACTTCAATGATATTCGGGATGGGAAGGGTATACTTATGATCTACAAACACGGGGTTCAGGATTTAGCTGCGGTTCCAAAAATTATTAAGGCAACGCCCAATGAAAACGGGGTTATTCACAGCCTTCAGAAAGTCAACGAGTCCACCGACGAGCCTGAGAAGGACAAGGAAGCGGATACTGAGCAAACCCCAACCCTTAGGGATCAGGCACCCATATACGTCGGTCAAGACTGGATCTGGGTACCGAATTGCCCTGTCGCATTTACTGAAGCGATGGTCAAAAAATTGGGAGTGGACAAAAAGAAGAACTTTCGGTTCCCAGTCGATTTCTACGACAAGGAGCTTAAGTATAAGCGCACCCTTCAAGTCACTCGAGACACGATCCAGGACATGTTCCGCAAAGAAGTTACTCAGGATCTTCTGAACGCCACCAAGGATTGTACTGTCGTTGCGTCAGCACGAGCCAAGGACAAGGAGGCGCCGAACGCTTTTAAGCGGCCTAGACTGGGCGGTTGGATCCACAGCTACGCTGGGAAGGCCCTCGCGCCATTTTGCCCCCAAGGCTTCCCAACGAGAGCACTTCAGTTGTTAGGCAAGAACTATGACGATGCTGAGTGGAATTTCATCGTGGACATAATTTCAAAAGACACAAACTGTACTCTAAGGCCAATCGCTGTGGCAAAGTCCACATTTCAAACCATGTGGGACAATGATATCTCGAAGCAACTCCCAGAAAATGGCCACTGGCGAATATTCGTTCGAACAGTTGCCGCACCCTCGAATCACCTGGAGCCTTGTAAGACTTTGAGAAACATTGTCAGGCTCAAATCTGATGATGCGGTAGCATACTGGAAAATCCCCAGCCTATTTGATCCTGGTTTCGGCGTCAACCAGCTGCAGAATGGCTTCTTCAGGGCTATGAGTGTGATATTTCCTGGTGATGTCCGAGAACCCCGAAATGTCCACATCGGCAACGAAGACATTGAGCTCGGCGGGATGGAAGTTTCCCAGGAACTACTTGACCAACTCCGGAAAGATTTGGCCGACAAAACGAAATTGGGCAGCCTGGAGTACAATGTGACTTATCGAACCGTAGAACCGGAAGATGAAGTGGGCATTCACCTTGTGGGTAGCCAGCATTACGCAGAAGCTCCTAAGGAAGATTACGCAAAAATGATTTCTGAAATCACCGGCATGTCAATAAACTGGCTTGCGGGTCGCAAACCACCTAAAAGCTTCAAGGTCTGGAGAAGTGGCAAAGAACGCGAGTATGATGAGGGCTATACCGCTGGAAGAGTCATCGATTACGCTCCGGCAGACGCTGCTGAAACAGCGCTTCGAGACTTTTTGGCAGAGGGGTCCAGGAGTAATTGTATTTGGTTCCGTCCAGAGTGGCAAAAGTTTACCATTGAAGATCCCGACTCGAAGACTACCATGACTTGGGACGCTACTGACGCTGCCACACATCAAATACTCGATGATTTCCGAGTTCAATTGGGAACACTCTTCAAAGACCCTAGCTCAACAGCCTACGACTTTTTCGAAGTGTGTCTGCCAGACCCAAAGCAGAGATTCTTTGTAGAAAAACCTACAACTCCATGCGATTGGCGAAAGCATGTCTTCAGTTGGTTTCATGGCAATCATTTATATGTCCGCTTGAAGTCGTCTTTGCCATATGGTAAGTCTTGATAGTGAACGCAACTGGCTATATTTGACTAACCGGACATGCAGAGGTTGACATTGAGCCACCCTGGGGCGTCGATGAGTCCTTGAAAAAGAAAGCGGTAACTTCGATCTTTGATTTGATTAACGCAAGTCAAACTACCCCAAAACCACCTAGACCTGATCCCGCACCAAGAGATCCCACCGCGCGAAGAATTCCCAGGGACAGGTACGCAGCACTTCGAGCCGGAACACGCAAACCAGAGAAATGGGATGCATGGGCTGGAGAACAGAATCGTCTAGATCGACTTCAGCAGCAGTCTTACATTCGAGATCAATCCGTCATCGAACCTGGTCAAAAACCGGCAGCCCCTTTGTATGGACAACCAAGGGAGCTGTGTATTGCAGGCCAGCTGGGAAATTATTCGAGCATGCCTACAGTGTACGCGCAGCGATTGACGCCCACCGATATTGCTGCCCTCGTCGATGAGAACCAGCAGCTTCGTAATACGATCTTGCTACGACAAGAAAAGTGTCCGATTTGCTTGCAGGTTTTCCGCAATCACAATGCACAGGAGATCAAGGATCATTACCAACAGCACAATAATGTTTTGGCCGGTGCCGAGCATTGCCCACATTGTGGCGATAATACCTGGGTTTTCATGAACAATGACCAGAAAAAGGCGCATTACGATTCTCATTTGACGACCACAGGACAGAATGTGATTAACCACTTTTTCGAGGAATTGCGTTGCCCTGCTTGCAATCTCGATTTACATGCCATGAAGCCAGAAGACATTCTCCTCCATATGGCAGATCACACACCAGGAATCCTCAAATTCTGCGACCGCTGTGGGTTTAATACCAGAGATGCTAGTTATACTGAGAAAGTCAATCATAACAAAAGATGTGTAACTGGCGATACCCTTGGATCCAAAGAAAAGCCAGCTTATTGTGGAGGCTGTGGCATATACACTCTGGATCACGATGCCCAACAACGAGCAGATCATGCCAGAACATGTTCAGCCCTTGACTTTTGTAAGCTCTGTGGCGTCAATTTGGGCCACTTGGATACTGCCCAGCTTGATAGGCACATGGCAAATTGTCGTCCCCCAAGAGGCCAACCGAAGACCCATTGCCAGAAGTGCAATAAGGATTTGTCGAAACTTTGTGATGTGGGCAAAGCTGATCATCAGAGGGGTTGCTACAATAAGGACCCGTACGATACTGTGGAGCGGATGAAGTTGGGTATGCCTCCCCTCCTATTTTGATTTCCTTACAATTTTGTTTTGTATAGTTATGAGTTCATCGATATCTGACTCAACATATTAGCTGCCGAAACTCGAATGAACGAAGCACAGCATATGAAAGATCAGTACATCACGAAATGCAGAAGAGTTAAGGCCCAGCAAGACGCCCTCCAAGACCGCGAAGTCAGATTCGATCAAAAAGTAGACGACTATAACAACACCGGAGGCGCTATGCCAACCACGGATCTGGGTCCTTGCCCCTTTACTGGCTGTGCCCCAAACATTGGCACCATGAGCAGACAAGAAATGCTCGATCACTTTACCGTCCACGCCTGCTCTGTAACATTCAACTGCCCGCTACCAGCCGACGATGGCAAAACATCCAATATCCAAATCACTATGGGCGGCACGAACCTGCAATTTAAGGACCATTATCAGCACAAGGGGCCTGCTCCTAGCGCTCAGGCCACAGATCGATCTGGCATGACTGCACAGGAATTGCGTGCAGAGATAGAGCTTATGCGGGTTGAAACCGAGGCCATGGCTGCACAAGCAGGCCAACTCAAGAATAATCCATGTCTGAACGCACCACTTAGATCGCCAGCCAGACCTCCCAGGGTGACTCCTGCATTGCCATCAAAACCGCCTAAGCCACCTAAGCCATCTAGACTATCTGGCGGACCTGTAGCGGAGGGTGCGCCCGAGGGTGGTGACGAAAACTCGGGCACAGCGCAGGGTGATCAAACTGACGGCGGAGGAGGCAGTGGAGGGCCTGAGGGACCACCCGCAGGAGGACACGAAGGGGCAGGCGATGGTACCGGCGTTGGCCCTGGCGGCGAAACTGGCATCGGGACCAACCTTGGTATCCCTCCCATTCCAAACCGCCTACGACACCGCAACTCATTCGGCCGCACACCAAGCGTCGCAAAGAACAAACGGAAGACCGCGCCTCCAGAGTCAAGTGATGACGAAGACATTGCACCGGTGGTTAAGAGCAAGAAGCCAGTCAAGACGCCAGTGAAGAAGCAGAAGATGATGCCGGAGAGGGAGACGAGGGAGGTGAGTGTGAGACGATCGACGAGAGCTACGAGTGGTACGCCAGCACCGATAAGTAGAGCGACGAGTGTGGCGAGTGGGGTTGCAACGCCGAGACGGAGACCGGGACGCCCGAGGAAGGTGGTGGAGTTTGAGGAGGTGGATGAGGAAGAGGAGGATGTGATTGAGGTTGCGCCGACGACGGCAAAGAGGGGAGGGAGGAAGCCGAGTGGGAGACCGGTGAAGAGAGGTAGGTAGTTCGGAGGCAGATTGGATTGGGATGGGGGTTTTGGAGCAGCACTTCCCGATGTCTCGACTTTTTGATTTCTTTACTTGGGTTTCGATTTGGGGGCTTGTTGAGTCATTGAAACTTGGTCTGCCATTTTGCCTATCTCGCTAAGCAGCAGCTTTTTTAGGTGCGAATAATATCCATTGACATTCAAATATCTCTGGTCCCGAACTTGCTGAAGTTCATGTGGTGTACTCCATTCCCCTCGAACCTCGGAAGATCTCGCTAAATGATTGTAAGCGAGAGGAAAGGGGGAGAGGTTGCAGAGTCTACCACTCGTGTGATTGATTTTGGCACTAGTCAAAGCTTTGACCATCTTCAGCCTGTCAATTGTGCACTATAGAAACTGGTGTTTCTGCCAACTGTCTACCAAGCTTTCCCGCACCACTTTCATTCTGTCAATCGTGTGCTTGATTCTGCCACTTCCCTTATCTTTCATCTTTCATCGACTCCATTCTGTTGCTTGTGCTATGATCCAGATCTTCCTGCTACTTTTTCAACCTCACATTCCCTTCGCCATGTCCAGTCTGTGAATCGTGTACCTGATTCTGCCAATTTCATGGACAAGTCAGCTTCTACCGTCTTCACCCTGTCACTGGTGAACTTGTTACAGGCATCTCTGCCAACTTCTACCATGATCTTCACTCACCACATTCACTGTGGCCCTCGTTTAGCATTTCTGTCATTCCTGCTCTCCCTCACCACAAATATTCTCTCAATTGTATGCTTGATTCTGCCCTTTTCATCCTGATTTCATCTTTCACTACCTTCATCCCGTCATTCGTTCACGCTGATATCAGCCTTTCTGTCAAAGTCTACTCCGATTCATTCACCACGTTCATACAACCCTTCCTTCATCCTTTTGCCATCCCTCTTCTTCCCTCACCACAGTCATTCTCTCAATTGTTTGCTTGATCCTGGCACGTTCCTTATGATACAGCAAACATGTAGAACGCATTCGTTCCGACACTCGTGTGTTTGATTCTGCAATTTGCTCCTTTCCTTCACCATGTTTGCTGTGTCACTCATATGCCTCATTTTGCCTCTTTGTACGTTTGTACTCTAGACCTACCAACTTCAAAGACCTCCGTCACCATTTTCAGTCTGCCAGTCGTTAGTCCTAATTTGCTAAACCTTTTGCTCCTGTTTAATTTGCGACTCCTAAATCTCAAAGTGAGGCTTTGACGCACTTCTCAACTTTGCAGGCCATCAATTCGAGCAATCTTAGAGCAAAATCTCATTGCATACCGATATTTCTCGATCAATTCTCATATCCAATCTTAGATTAGTCCAATTCATTTATATTCAAATGTTGCCATGCAGCGCGGGATATCAAAATCAGATCTAACCTCCCAATATCAAAATGCACCAGATCCACGCAAATGCCAATGCAGATGCAAATGCAGATCAAAGAAAACCTAACTCTCTCGCTATACTTTCTGCTTCACAATCAACTCTCTTACTTCGGGTAAGCCTTCCCAGCCTCTCCCAGCGCCACCAAATGCAACACTCTTCTCAATGATTTCTCGCCATCTCAGTCCAGGAGCCAGCTTTCCAGTAATTGTGTTTGGTCTCCGTACATCCGCGTTCGTGGGAATAGGCAGGGCTCGGCCGAGTAAAGCCTCCATGGCTTGCATTGCGAAGCCGACGGCTTTCTTGGCGTTGGCTGGTACGCCAGTTTTGTCGAAGGAACCGAATCTTGCGCGCGGGAATTCGTTTTGCAGGTCTACCATGAGCTGCATATTCGACATGCCTCGGCCATCGACAATAATATCTGCGTTATTGATGGCTTCTCGACCTGGGCCATAGAGGAGCATTTGCTGCGCGATGCTAGCGGATGTGAAGCGGGTCAAGGTCGCAATTGTGTCGGCAGGAGAGCAGCCGCGATAAGTGCACATGTCCACGATCTGGTGGGTCATTGCGTCGCCGTATATTTCTCGCGCTGTTGTCTTGGGTGGTCGAGTCTTAAGATATTCGTCGCTAGTGAGAAGCTCTTCAACGACCTCGTGACAGATTTGTCCGTGAAGGAGCGAGGAGGCTTGGTCTCGAGCGGGATCGAGACCGAATCTTCGGAAAGCTGAATCGATCATACAGGTTCCGGGTCCAGTATCCCAATCATACATGGCGTCGATACCTCCTTTATTATCGGGTGGGACGAAACAGACGGTCGTGATGCCACCAATTGTGACGCATATCTGGAGTCGCGTTGGGTGATGAAGCAGCAGTCCAACAAGATATGCGAACAGAGGAGCACCTTGTCTTCCGACTGCTTGTTCTGCGGTTCTGTAGTCCGAGACGGTGGTGACTCCAGTCTTGGCAGATATCACAGCTCCCTCTCCCAAGCACATATTCGAACGGTGTTGTCCTTTCTGCGGACTCCCGGTCAGCGTAATCAGTTGACCGCCGGATCCGATCAAGTCGATGTCATCTACCGAGATCGCGTGCCTCTGCGCAAAGATGTGTATAGCATTCGCGAAAGTGTGTCCCATCTCTGCATCCATCTGAGACAGCATGCTCGGCGGAGCAGCGTCCTCTCGAAGCATGGCGAGGATATCAGTTCGGATCTTGGAAGGCATGACGACCGAATCATACTATAAATGAAGAGTGAGACATGTGGCCGTCGCTGGCGGACGTGGGGAAAGCCTACCTGCACGATTTCAAGACATAGTGGCGCCTCTGGAGAGTCTTGCGTGAATCGACATAGCGCGAAGTCAATGTCGTCCATTGCTGTCCCAGAGGTAAGTCCGAGTATCAAGAGATTCAACCCTGAGACATTATGATCTGACGACGGAGTTGGCGAGCTGGAGGTATCTGAGTCTCCATTGACCTTCGATTGTAATGCCTCGAGGTATTTGTGGCCTACAGGCGTGCGTACACGCCCTTTGGGGGCCGGAATGAGCCCCTTCATTGCCGTCACCGTCCTAGTCGTCAACCCGGTCGAGAAGAGGAGGCTCTCATCGCATTGGAAGCCGCAAAGGTCATGGGAAGATGGTCTCATGGGGTGCTGCTTCTCATATACTTACTCGGACTTCAAGGGAGTCCCTCAGTGTCCCACATCATATGGAAGCTAACCATGCTCTCCACTTTATTTGAAGGTTTGGGAAGAAGATCTGCGAGTACCTTATTATTAGTTTAACATAGAAGTGGTTAGTGGGGTGCAAAGGTATCAGTTAGTCATGAGCAAATAAGTGTTTGGGGACCTCGGAAAAGAGGACTGCCAGTGGTTGCATGATGCCACTACTGTGGAGGATAAATGGAGTGTGGTGTCCTGCATAGGTTTACCCAAAGAGGCTGTTTTCTCCTGCGACGCGGGGTGGTGACTTTTGAGGCCTGAGGCTTCAAATACTACTGAGGCAGCCAGCTCCCAAAGCTTGGTCAAGAACCGGCGGCAAGGGCGAGGGACTTCCCCGAGTACAGTACAAGGTCCGAATGCGGTGATGGGGCGCGACACTCGGTTGTTGGATATGCTCCAGTGGAGCCGAAGTACCCCTCAGCATCGGGGGTACTGTCGATACCGAACTCACCTCCCGTTCTCACCTCCTTCCATTCCCTCCAGTATGTTCCCACTATTATTCCAAGTAGCGGCACGTACGAAGTCGGTACATTCGGCTCCTGTTTCGGGACGCAATGTCACTGCCAGCTTCCGGCATCAAAGAGGGCATCAACGATGATCGTCCTGCCAAGTGGACCCGCCTGCTCATTGCTTGCAATTGGTGTCGTGAGCATAAGCTCAAGTGTGACACTGACCACCCGTCGTGCTTTCGTTGCAGACAACGAGGAATTGAATGTATCACGACGGATCTGAGAAAGTAAGGAGCTCTTGCGACTGGGCGTCCGCCTCGGCGGTCCAGCAATACCGAGTTATATAATGCCTCATGAGTCCGAGCCTCAAGATTTCGGTTTGTCGCAGTCGTTTCAAGTTGATCTGTCACTGATGGTAACGATGGAATAGAGGCTCATCGAAAGCGGAGCGACAGCGGCCTCGGCTCTCCTGCTCCAACTTCATCAAGAACTTACTTAGATGAGCTGCCAGTGCGTGACTTCAACAGCTCTGGCCAGCATGGAGATTCCAGATCTGGGCACCCTGGCTCTGAGGAGACTGCCGAGCTTCACAAAACTCATACCCCGCAATTCTGGCTAAAAACCGTGGGTAACAGCAGTATGCAGACGCTTGTGAAGTGGTTGAACCTGTTTCAGTCCATCTCGCCGCGTTTTCGTCATGGTATGAGTTACGTCGTGGAAGTTCCTTTGAATTTTTTGACGACACTTTCTTCGCTGCCTCCATTCGGCGAGACGAACGCATATATATCCACCTACTCCTGCGAATTCATCCGACGTTTCCCTTTCTTGATATTGAGCAGATTCAGTCGTTGGCTACAGTTTTCTAGGAGAGTCAGGATCTTTGTCTTCTGCCTCCTTCCAAGCTTCCTTCTCTCACTCTAATTTGCGTCGTAATCGCTGCAGGAGCTGATGAGATCGCGGGTGGGAACTCCGCAGTTGGCACCATATATTTCGAGGCTGGATATTCATTGTTTGGAAATTTGGTGGGGATACCGTACTTGACATCTGTACAAGCTTTGGTAGTTCTCTCGCTGGTACAGTACCCCGTGGACGAGATAAAGATGGTGCTGCCTGGGATGCTCTCGGTCAAGCCGTCAGGATTAGCCAGTCCATTAGGCTTCACATAACTGTGAAGAGGATCCTAAGATTGAAACTGACGATTGCAACATAACGCGAGCTACGAAAGTGATTGGCGATACTGAGTTGCATGCCTGCCTCTGGTGGTGTATCTACTGCCTGGAAAGAATCATGGAGAGTGAAGCAGGCCGACCAGCAGCCATTCAAGACGAAGATTGTTCTCAAGTAATTCCCGGGACTTCCAGCCTTGGCCTCCAGACCGGAATGCCCGAGTTCTTCAAGTACCTTATCGGACTGTGGCGGATTTAAGGACGGATAAGCCGATTCCTGTACCGCAGAAACTCGAGAAAGTTACAAGTATCGCAGCTTCTTTCCTCCACTGGTGAGCTTGATCGGCTTTTTAGTTGAGTGGGCAACTGTGCTCCTAGACAATATCAGGTATGTTGAGACCAACCCTAGACGTGGTGTTAAATTATATCTGACTTGTTATCCACGCCAGACAGACATATTTTGTGATCCGGCACACTTACATCTCGCAACATTTCTGGCTCTAGTATATCATCGAACGTAAGATCAAAGACTGCTCTCACATCACCCTTTGACCATGCTGACACTCCATTCAGCCTGATGAGACTTCATCGCACTGGGCTCATGATGGGGGCTGCGTTCATCCGGAAGCAGGTCGATCAATATTCTGGTGATATGTCATGCAAGTATAGACTGGCGAACAGCGAAAGCATATGTGCCAGCTCTGCCTCCCCATCTTCATCCCTGAATACATCATGGCCGGGAAAACCGTCAACGATATCACACATTTGGCAACTTACCCCTCGTTGATGATGGGATTCGCCAACTTTTGTTTCCATACCATTTGCATTAGCCATTGGAAGAAGACCGGTCCTATTGTTCTCCGCGTTGTTATTAGTAGTCGCGCTTATTCTCTGCGGCACAAACCAGAGCATTGAATGGCATTTGGGCGCTCGCTGTATGTTGGGCGTTGCGCTGGGCAAAGTGAAGCTCTGTGTCCTTTGATTGCTCAGGTGGGCACCTTCGCTATTCCTTCCCTCAAGTCACTTCGTTGATCCCTTCCTAGGAAGCCCATTTCCTCCACGAGCGCGCAAAGCAACTCCAATGGGTTACCACCATCCGGATCATCATGGCAGCGTTCCTCATCACCATAACATCAAACATCGCAGCTGGAATTGGATGGCGCTCATGGTACTATCTCCTCGCCGGTATTTCCGGCCTCTCCCTCGCCATGATATTCTTCTTCGTCCCAGAGACCAAGTACGACCGTCCCGTCGCCGCCTTCTAAGGCCGCCTCCCATCCGAAGGCATTTTCGATCCCGAAATCCCAAGCATACAAGAAAAGGAATCACAGCCATCGACAAACGAGAACCCGACCTAACCCACTACCCACGCCGCACCTTCTGGTCCGACATGCGGATCTTCACCCCCTCACCCAACTGGCCCCTCTCCCTCACAACCCTCAAGCAAATGTTCTAAGTCTTCTTCTTCCCTAACGTCCTCTTCGGCATAACAATGAAGAGCGTCACTAAGGCATCTCCTTCTGCATGAACCTCACCTTCGCTACAGTCCTCACCTCCCCCTACAACTGGGCCAAAAAATGCACCTCTGTCGCACAAGTCGGGCAAATCGTCATCACGCTCCTAGGCATGCCATTACTCGGGTGGGGCAGCGATGGGATCATCAGGTACTGTACACGGCGCGCCGCGACAGCGGCATCCATGAGCCCGAATCCCTTCTTTTGACGCTCATCTTACCTATTTGTGCCGCGATTATGTTTTGCGTAATATAGGGTGGAGCGGCAGCTAATTCGTCACATTACCATTGGATGGCCATCGCGTTCGTGATTGATGGTATGCGTCTAGCTTCTTGGCTGCTGGGACGGTGGGGTTTACATGCCTGATTGATAATTATCCGACGAGGGCGGGGCTGATATTGGTTGATATTTGTGCGATTAGGGGCGTAATTTTATTCGCTATCAGCGTGAACATGACGGAGATGGTGGCGAGTATGAGGTATGTGAACTTATTTGGTACATTTGCCGGAGTTACTGCCAATATTGGAGGCAGGTTTGTCCTGGTTGACCTCTTTGGGAAGGGTATCAGGCATTTTTGTATGTATGCAGTGGTGTAATAAGGAATGAAAGTTGGGCGAGGGAGAAGTTGAGCAGCGCGGAGCGAAAAGAAGCTGTTATTTAGGTAAAAGATGTGGAATTGGCTATATACAAGATTCATGGTGACAGATCCTGGTGCCACCAAGCCATGGCATAACAGTTCTTTCCCTTTCCTCGAAATCATGAGTCTGCATGGAGAAGGAGGCTGAGCAGTACAGTTACATACAAACTTTTCCGGAAACTGGCGGGGATGCCACCAACACAAATAGGTCGGCTTCACCCTTTGCACCTCCCTTCCTGGAACACCCAACTAACCCCGCTTCCAATGTCCTATTTATTGCGCTCTTTCCACTTGTTCTTGTCTTCCGATTTCTCATCAAAACTCAAAGCTCTATAATCGTCCTTATCTGCTCTCGACCAAGGGCAGCAAATCTCAACCCAAAGCACTAATGACTCGCTCGTGCCTTCCACCTTGATAAGTCCAGGTTCGCTATCCCAGCGTTTTCTGTCACGAACCCACTTCAATGGGAAAGGAAGGATTTCTCTACTCGGAGAATTACCCCAGATCCATCAAAGTTCATCTCAAGAATAGAATTTTCTCCCAAGAGAATGGTTCGTAGATCAACGGGAGGCCCGCTACGAGGATCTAATCGATCTAATCTGATGCACCACCTCCTGATCATCAGATAAACATCTGGATCTCCCCTATGACGTTTACTAACCTCAACAAATCCAAAGGCGTACAAATCCAAATTTTTTGCAGTCCTTCATTTAAGAATGTTCTGATTCGTCATATCGTGGCGCTTGAAACTGGTGCCAAGTTTCACAATTCCCAATGGCAGTTTCAACCCCTGGCGCACAACCCAGAAGCGACAATGCCGAGACGAAAGCGACAGACTTTGAGACGGCGGCTGCAGACAATCAAACATCAAAGTAAGCTTCTTTGGGAATTCCATCCCTACTTCCCCTGCCGTAGGGCCCATGTGGCTAGACTTTGTGCGGAGAACCCAGGCGCCCCTCCTGCGATCAGACTGGGAGGCCCCGCCTGTTAATCGTCGTGAAATGCTTAGCATGGCAGAGGGATCATGCTTTGCATCAGACGACAGCCCATTTCGGTATCTAGACTAGGAGATGTGACATTTGTTTCCTGCCGTCAAGCCCTGAGTGACATCTCTAGAATTCTAGAGTGGCCGCCTGCACGCAGTAAGGTGTGCCGCTGTCAGAGCTTCCTGGATAATACACAATGCGATTCAGATGGCAGTTCTTCTTTCATCCAGTAGGGGCAGCACAGGTCCCCAGAACGCTGTGTTCAGATGAAGAGGACTGAGGGGACTCTGCCCTTCACACGGACTCGAAGCTTCCGGCTGAGTTCGGCCTCAAGTATATGCGAGGAGAGAGCCGCATTCGTTTCATGTAATGTCACCCTATAATTCTCCTTTGCTGTCCGCCACGTAGTGCCCTGGAATAGCATCATCGCACCTCGTCGCCCCAAGCTTAAACAGATGTCTCGCTTGAGCCCCCTCCCGGTGTCTGGTCTCGTTCCAAGTGGAGTTCGTCCGATCAAGGAGACTTTCTTTCATCCCAATTTATTGAAAGACCTCTGCTCCGCCTCTTCGTACGTTCTTTCGATTGTTGTCCACTTGCAGCTGCGCTCTCGTTTTCCCTCCCTAACTATATTCACGCTTGTGCTGGCACATTGGGCATCTTCATTCTTTTTCTGTGCTATTTGCTGCTCTTGAACTTGACGGACTTTTGAATTTGGGGTATTTTTGTTTCTTTCACTGTAAGTGGACTTCACGAAGCATTTTTAGGCTCCTGAAGACGCGAACTGATTGTGACCTAGCCTTACAGCACATATCAAGATGAAGTCTTTCAATATCTTGGCGGTCCTCGCCTTGGAGGTCATGCTGGTGGCGTCCTCTCCTTTTGACATGAACGCTTTAATGCCACACCGACGCCATAACGACGCATTTCTTCGCGGACGAGCAAAGACTACTGGTGCTGCAACAGTGAAGGGAACTTCGGCAGCTGCTGGAAAGGCCACGAGCACAACAGCCGCCGCAGCGACTGCAACAGGAAAATTGAATGCTACGGCTTTGGTTTGCCAGATTACTGTGCGTCGCAGACCTCTATTTTTTCACACGTCAGGACCCCAATTAATTTGTTCAAGGTTCCTGCAAACCCACTGACAGCCGAGGGTCTTGCCACTCCATATATTCTTGAGCCTCCTTGTTCAATGGCCGTTGCAACTCAGCAAGCCTTTGCTGAGGCAGCCATTTTTGACCCTGCAACTAACACCGTCTCTGTCTATCACCCTCTTGTCATCAACGCCGGTACTCAGCCAGCTGCTGCTCCAGTCGTACCAACCATCCCCGCTGGTGCCACTGTCGGTCTATGGTTCGGCTTTAACGGAATGGTTCTCACACTCATCGACACAAACGGTCTTGACACCAACAACTCGCCACTTCTCAAGGATGCCAACTGCATCAATGGTCTTGCTGGAGTGCAAGGCGATGTCTTCGGACAAGTCAGCTGGTGCAATGCTCAACAATTCTTCGAAGCCGTAAACGCCGGTACTATTACCATCCCACCTCTCGGCACCGATTCCACGGGCGTGACATGCCCGACATCCCGCTCTTTCGAGATCGTCGACGCCTGTCCATCCGACAACGTCCCCACACAATACCTCCTCCTCTCCAATGGCCAAACAGCTCAAGACACAGCCGCCAACCGTGCCGCGAATCCAACAGCTACCGTCATCAACAACGCCTCCGATGAAGCTCTCCTCGCCAACATCATCGACCCCCTCATCGGCTGCACCCCCTTCCTCGGCCCCTCCCTCGACGATCCCGGAACCATGGTCCCGGCGCTCGCGCTCTCCGAACTCCAAGCCGCGGCCCTGCAAGCCGCGCCTATCGGTTTGGTCCCATTGAATGACCCTGACACCCTCCTCACAGCCGGCGCCACCGTCTCAACCTCCAAAACAAATGAATACCGCCTCGGCGTCAACCAACCCGTTGTCGCAGCTGGCAACGATTCCGGCGCTCTCATACCGTACTGCGATGACATGCTCGCGGTCGCGCCGTCTTTCTTCTTGCTTAATGAGGCGAAGTTTATTGGGCAAACAACGCCGGCGGCTTGTGTGGGCAACAACCTCTTCACCTTTATGTGCCAGCGCTTCATCATGAGCTTGACACAACTTACATGTCCGGTGGCTGAAGAAGTGAATCCGGTGAAGTGTATGCTAGACGGCAACGGTGTGGCCACAAGTTGTACTATCAACTTAAGCGCGACTGCGACTGCAAAGGCGACGGGTGCGGCGACTGCGACAGCTGCGAAGGCTACTGGAGCGGGAGTCACGACGAGCGCGGCGGCGAAGGCTACGGGGAAGAAGGCGGCGATGCCGAGTATGATGGGTTAGGTGGGTAATGGATGGATGGATGGATGGCGTTACATCACTGCTTTATTTGAGCGATATTTGATTCAAAAGTGGATTATTGGAAGGTGTGGATTTGGTGGAGGCTGGCCCTAGATTGTTTTCGATTGCATGTGGTTAAGTAACATTTTACATACCAATGGAATTTACATATTAGTGTACAACGTATATCATCAATGGAACCACTTGTCTAAGCGCGAGACTGTCGGGATATGGATTGCGTGAAGAGAAAAGGGGCTCGCCTTCTAGTTTCCCCCCTCCCCCCAAGCTAGTAGGCGAAGGTGGGTCTACCTCAGACTAGAAAGTGGAAGGCATTCGCGAGGATATCACAACTCTAAGCCCTCAAACAGAGATGCTGAAAGCTATCATGTTGGAGAGCTTTCAAACACCTTGACTTGAAATCATATGAGTGGCGTCTGACGTGCATGAAGTTCAGCTCGACCCGCTACATCCTATCCCAGCACTGTCGAGGGGAGTTTCCTGTCCTTGTATCTAAAGACTAGTCTCACAGCTTTTACTCGAACCAGAAGAAATTTATATCACATCCTTTACGAACGATAATTCCATCGCCATATGTTATCGTAGATGAGCACATTTCCTCCCCTCATGCAATAGAAGCAGAGCCACCAGCCCGCTCTTCAGATGCGCAGTGGGGGCGATTTCTTGCGCAAGCACTGTCGAATAATGAACGCAAGCTATACACTCCTCGCACCGGGAGCACTTGGGAAAATGATCGAGAGGTTTTTAATCCTTTTGTAAACCTCCCAGTTCTGCAAACCTTCACTCTCTATCATCTCAAAAGGCAGCTTTTGGTCTGTGTACAAGAAATCGTGACATCCCAACAAGCCAACCGAGAGATTTCTATTCAGACGATGGAAAACCTCCCGGCTTTCAGCTCTCACTATAAGCCGCTACCTGCCTGCTCCCATATCCCAAATTTCTCCGAGAAGCTTTTACCTCTACTAGATTCATGTTAAAGGTACCATGACTGACACAGTTTGATTTGTTTGTGACCAGTTGCTGCGCTCCGCGATACAGATTGGATCCAACAATCAGCGACTCCCATGAAGACGTTTTGCAATGCCTGCACCTCTCTGGAAAAGATGACGGAATCGAACCAGCTTTCTTCAACACCGGACTCTATCTCAATATGCTGCCCGAAGAAAGGAGGAGGAAATACGAAAAGCGTTCTTCAACAGACTGTACATAGTAGCCTTTGGTGGCATCTTGCTTCTAGCGCCTACACTGACTATGACACTCAACAAGACTAAAGTCACTGCACTTATTACTACAGGTGTATTCGTGACTGTAGTCGCGGCTTTGCTGGCGTATTTCATGAAGGATGCAACTGGGAAGGATGTCATTGCCGCAACTGCAGCTTATGCAGCCATTCTGGCGGTGTTCGTTGACGTGAGCATTTGGGAAGGGGCTCCCAATGGACGATTTTGAGGGGAGCAGGCTGTTTCATGAGCTTGGAGGCACAACTTTCTTTTGGTAATGGAGACTCGTTGGAACTTGAGGTGGATGGACGTTGACTAAATGGTATGTCTGACTCTTGGATTTTGATACAGCTAGGAATGGCAGACATAATCACGCTGATTCCACATCTACTATCATGATCTGCAGGCGTTCAAATTACCTTACAGCCTGCTTCTAGTCGAGTGGAAATGGACTCACGTTCTTCGACTCAACTCCAAGGACTCCTGATTTGTACTGCTGTCAATGCCGTCTCTCTCGATTTCCTGGTCGTCGATGACTACCTCGGGATCTTTGGAAGGTAACATGGCATAAATATATCGCAATCGAAGCTGGCTCACCATCTTGATTGAGGAGAATATCCGAGTTCATAAATATTCTCAGGAGGGGGGCATGGATATCAGAAGTGTCAGTAGTGTAACCAGGAGACATCCTTCCGTTCGGTCAATCAGACATCCCTCGATCTTATGCAGATACTTGAAGGGAAGTGCCGCCGATTGTGGTGGGTCATGCTGTGCAATCTCAATTGGGTTGAAGATGCGTTGCTTAATTCGGTCTAGGTCATGAGGAAGCATGATGATGGCAGTAATGGTGAAGCAAACATCAGATGAGTTTGTCGAGGCTGGCGAAGTTGATCGAAAGGATGACTAATTCGTGCAACCTTCGTGAAGACGGAGCGACTGCAGACATGTCCAAAGTCAATAAACCGGGGGGGAGCAGCTACCAGGCACTGATAAAATGTTCAAGATCATAAGCAAGTATGATTCAACCCAAATTTCATGACCTACAAATCTGCTCTTGCCTCCTCTCCAGCCCAAGCTCTCCTCAGCAGCTCCCTAATCGGCCCAACCTCTACAGGTCTCGGATTCCAATATGGGTTCCCAACTGCAATCTCAGCAGCCTTGTCCACATCTTCTTCTTTGAGTCCAAAATCCTTCAAACCTCTCTTAACCTTCAACTTCGTCAAAAGTACATTGAGACCCTTGATGGCATCGCCATCACTATCCGGCAGTACTTCCGCAATTTTTTTCATCACTTCGGGGATCTTGGGAGCGTTGTATGCCAAAGCGTGAGGTAAGATAATGGTATGTGTCTCCGCATGCGGCATGTTGAAGCTTCCTCCCAATGTATGGCACAGCTTGTGATGCAATGACATGCCCACAGAGCCAAGACAGGTGCCGCAAAGCCAGGCACCGTAGAGAGCTTGTTGACGCGCGGGAACGAAAGAGGGATCGGAGACGATGGTGGGAAGAGAGCTAGCAAGAGATTTGATGCCTTCGAGAGCTAGGAGGTTGATTATAGGGTTGGTGTTGCGGGCATATAGCGCTTCCACTACAGCTTCTTTAGTCCAACATATGGGAGGAAAGGATGGATAGGTACCTGAATGTGCAATAGCATTGACCCCACTCGTAGCACTCATTCCCGTTGGTAATGTCATCGACAAATCCACATCATAAATTACCGTTCCCGGTAAGATCTTGGGATCACTCCGCGTAGTCTTCTTCCCATCCATTGTCTCTCCTAAAATCGGCGTCATCTCGCTACCTGCATACGTCGTCGGTATACATATATGCGGTAGTCCCGTCCGTACAGAAATAGCCTTTCCAAGACCAATGGTGCTTCCGCCGCCAATTGAGACTACGCAGTCTGCGGAGACGGAAGAGAGATATGAGAGTGCTTTCTCGGTGATGTGGGACGGTGTATGCATGGTTGCTTCGGAGAAGACGCCTGCGACTTTGATCTTTGTATGGCCGCTGAGTGTAGATTGGAGTTGCTCAACGTGAGAGACTTGCTGGGGAGTCGAGAGAAGGAGAGGGGCAGAAAGATTGAGGCGAGAGATTTCGTCTGGGAGCTTGGAGAGCGTGCCTGAGCCGAAGATCACTCGGGCTGGAGAGGCGTTGTATTCGAAGGCTTCCATTGTTTCTGTGATGCTACAAAGCTATTGATATTAGCTGGGAGAGTATGCTTTGTAGAAATGTTAGTAAATTGGGTTCTTCTCTTTCTCTTATTGTGATCAAAAGGAGGGGGAAGTAGTGGGCTGAGGTGGAGTTTAGATTTCCCCGCAATACCCGCCTGCATCGGCAAAGTCCTCGAAAACCTTTATCCGACGTTCCTGCCCGATATCCTTGCATTGTGAAAATCAAAAATGTTGAGTGTTTTAACAGTAGACACCCAAAGTAGGACAGTAGGAGTTAACTTAACCATCCTTTACAAAGAGGGAGTTAACTTCATATCCAAGAAGCATCAGCCAGTATCTAAGAGAGCATGAAGAGGACCGAGAATCAGTCTGGAGGACTTTTATTTTCCGTAGAATCTGCAAAGACACCACTGCCGTACTCCAAGTATACGTCTTTATTTTGGGTATCATTCATTCCAAGCCCTTGAATCCGAGAATGCCATTTCCCAAATTCTTGCCCTTGGCCCGCTTTCGCTTCTTACGTCGCTTACGACCGCCGTCCTCGTCGCTATCAGCACCGTCTCCAGCATCACTGTCATCACTATCATCCTCCATTTCTCTCTTCTTAATTCCTGACTCATCGTCCTCGTCATCATCATCTAGACGTATCTTCTCCGACCAGACCTTAACCGTCGATCCACCGCCGCTGATCAATCGTCCGCAAACATCGAAGCCGAGTCCAACAACAGGCTCGACCTCATCATGTCTCAATGGTTCCCCGATCACCTTATTCAGTCCCAACTTCACGATCCTGATTGTGCCATCACCAACCCCAACCACCACGTTCTTTCCCCCATCCCCGACATTCTCGGGCATAAGTACCAACGAATCCAGGCTCTCTCCACCGCCCTTACCGCCATCTACAATAATCCTCTCATCCTGATCGTCCCAAACACCGCGCTCCCAAAGAGTGAGTACTCCATGGGAGCTTCCAATCAGTACTTTCTGGCCTTGGCTCCGACCAGGCTTGGCCCGCAGACCGCCAACAAAGACACTACTCAGTAACTCTTCCTCTTGATCTTCACTCTTGACTAGAACTCCTCGACGTAGATCCGTGATTGCTAATGTGGTTCCACCTGTCGTGACCCATTGTTTGCTGAATCCGCTTGTACTAGCTTCGGTAGGAGGGAGGGGCGTGAGAGAAGAAATGTAGTCCTCGTGTGGACGGTGAGTCTGGCTGGGCTTCGAAGATAGGTCGGAAGGTGCTCGTAGATCGTATAGGTGCAACTGAGCTGAATCGGTTGCGAGGAGTAATGTTTGGGGGGAAAGTGCGTGGATGAGGGTTGGTGAGTCAATTGAGTTCGAAGAATCGAGAGGAATGGCGATTTTGGACGTGACTTGGCCGGTGGACGAGGACGCTGCTTTCAGAAGACCGTCGGTGCCTGCTGAGTAGAGTACTACGCGTCAATTGAGTCAGTAGGAGGCACAACTGATGCGGGGGACCTCTGACGAGGTAGAGCCTTACCATCACCATCATGGCTGTATGCCAGAGATCGGCAGCTTCCCTTGTGTCTTCGTGTTCGCCATTCGGTATCAATTGTGCTTGTGCCAGTAGAAATCACACTTGTATTGCCATCGAAGTCCTCATCGTCGCTGGAACTGCCGGCTGCAGGAGGAAGTCGGAATGATTGGACGTGTCCTCCAGAGAGACCAACTGCGACGATTGGCTCTTTGGGATGAATTGCTTGTGTGAAAAGCTCAGAGGAGAGCGGGAGCGTACAGAGATTCTCGAACATCTCGGTGCTTGTGTTGATTGGAGTCGATGATCGCTGGAAAATAAATTGGCGAGGCCGGAAAAATGTCACAGCCTCGCGAGGTCACAGCAGCAAAGAAACGTCACCGCTGCAACACTATTTGCGCTTCTACGACTCAGGACCTTAAATACGCCGTAGTGCCATTAGTCTTGCTAAGCATTCGACTTACAAAAGGTCGACCACCTCAGCGCATGTGTACGTAAAACCATCTCTGGCGCAGTTTCTACCTGGCGTCCTTCCGCTCCCTTCCGCTTACTTCTACGAGCAAGCCTCGGGAAACTAAGTACATTTTAAGACTACCATCTCAGCCCTGTGGAGTCCCTATTCCTATTTTTCTTGCGGGTACCGAATCTGCACTCAGACGGACTGGTGCTTTAATGCAAGATAATGTCTTGTTCCTTAAGACTTCTGTTTATTCACTGATTGTTCCATTTCTGTGTTTATGATATGTATTATGCCTTGAAAGAGTTCAAAGGTCAATGAAAGACCTACAGTAGTAGGGAATGTGAGAATTGCCGGCGGAGAAAAGTGAAGGTGCGTCATTCATCCCATACCTGCACCATCAAAGAGCACAACGGCTCACACAACCCAGGTTGAGATTTGGTTCTATGACCAGACAAAGGAGATTGCGCCGAGAACCTCGGCAACGTCAACGCCAGCTGCAGCATTTGGCGTGCTGAAACCTGTAGTGCGTGCTGGATTATTTAAATTGTCTTCTCCAAGACTCATGCCTTCCGGCGATGCCATCAATAGGGATTCTATATCCTTGGTGGTCAAGTATTGCATGCCTGAAAGATATCTTCGCACCCCAGGCCGCAACAAATCCAAGGGCTCGCTATCAGATGATGGCTGAACTTGGAGATTACAGCAGTACTTCAAGTCCTCTCGCCAATGCTGTATCAGCTCTTGCATTTACTCGATGCTCGCAAAGGACCGGAGATGTGGCAATAAGGCGGAAAGGCTCGAGAGGTACCAGAATGCACTGATGTCTGTACGGCAAGCCTTGGCATGTCCCAAGTCGGCAAACTTGCCGGAGACTGTTGTCTCTATTGCTGCTCTAGGACTCTATGATGCTTTGGAGGATGCCACTGAAACTAAAGGCCAGGCTCACTCCTCGGCCTTTGTGAATCTGGTGGGAAAGATTGACTTGAGAAGGTGGGCTCGGACTCTATGATTTACATATTGATGCCGGACGCATGAAGCAGGTACCTGTTCCTCCCAGAAATTACACGTCACTAATAACTCTCCACAGACTTGTCAAGCTCTGCATCAGCAGCGTGGAAGCTTTTTCGGCGAGAAGGACCGGTGCAAATGCCATTCAAAGACCGGATGAAAAGCATATACCATCAACCTCTTGACCTTGTCGCGGAATTGTGCTATCATCTCGAGACGGTGCACTTGTTAGATTCTGCTGGAGACTTGCCTCCAACATCATTTAAGTCAAGGGTTAAAAATTCAGGATGACTGCCTGGCACTAGGAAGAAAATTCGATGCATGGGTCAAGCAGTGCCGGAAAGAAGCCCGGCGCCATGGTACATGGATCGGGAAGCCTCTCACGCGACATCACCACATATTTCAACTGCAGCTAGTTTCTACATCCCTCTCGAATTCGACAGCTTCCAGACTGCGGAATGATACCTTCTATACTGGACAGCCAGCCTAACCCTCTCCTCCGTCCTCCAACAAAACAACAAAGCGCTTCTAGCCCTGCTCACCTCACCCACCGGCCCTCCCATCAGCCAAGGCTCGGCCTCATCATCCAGCTTCATCCACGCCGTCGTAAAGCAATACACGATCCCCTCCAGCACAGTCGAAGACTTCGACACGGCAACCTCAATAACCGCATCAATGGAATACTGCCTCCGGCAAGACAACGGCCTTTTCGGCGTCAGCCCCACGATCGGGTCGCTGAAAACGGCAATCGCATATTTCGAGACATAACCGAGTTGTCATCAAAGGCTGTATTGGTACCGAGAACTGATGAAATTAATGCCGTTGATTCAAGGCGTGCAGCTGTTCAAAGGGTCGGATTTAAATAGTCTCGTGATAAAAGGAGACCGGCCGAAGCTGCTTGTGGATGCGTGAAGCCGCAGTGGTCTACGCATCGAGGCCCCCTGACCTTTCAACAACCAACTTCTACTCCGAAAATAGTGATGAAGTAGCGGGGACTTCTGTTTTCATCGAGCTCCGTACCCTTTCAGCTGACCCTTTTGGCAAGCCTTCTGTCACATCTCATATTTCAAGGCACAGCTGGATTCGATCTCGGACGCTCGTAGTGCCTGATTTGCATTGATTAATACGGGATTTCTAGATCAGTCACTGAGCTAATCATCAGCTCGAAGCCGCAACGCGTCACAGCAACGCGACGTGGTATTGTTGATCTTGATTGAGCAGTTTGAGGACGTGGAAGGTACTTAAACTAATGGAATTGCCGTTCCTGGACCCCGGATATTTTGCCATCATACCCCGCCTTCTTTCCTCTTCTCTCTTAGACGTACCAATACTGAAGACCACTGCATCATCACTCCTCTTGTGTCGCCTTTGCCAGGAGCCCTGCTTGTGACCGTAGTGCCTTACATTATAGACTGTTAGGGCAAACTCGACGGCCGCCACTAGTGCGCTGACATGTAGAAAATATATGTATTTCTTAGATATGGAAGTACTTACGTCATACTGGTATCTATGTTCCTAGCTTCTATTGCCTTACCAAGCACCAGTCTTTCCCACCACCTTGTGATGTTTACTCCAGCTCTATTTTTTTTTTAGCTCATCTTCCACCAGCTGTTGACTCTTTCGCCTCTTGCTCCTGCTGCCTCTTTTATACAGATTGATGGCCGCAAATGCTGCTGTAATGCTGAGCACATAAGAGACTTGGAACATGAATACACAGCACGAGAGAAAATAAACATTCAGCAAGGAGAGGAGCTTTGAAGCTACGCAAGGAGAGACAAGCAACCTTGTCAGAGGAAGACACATCTTTTAATTGATCTGCAGAGAGCTCTGTAAAAATGAGAGTAGATATTCAGGCCTAGCAGAGCAACCATACAATACACCTGACTCCTTTCAATTTCACCTATGCTTGATCTTATCCCAGAACTCGGCACACACTCATTCGACGACTTGCCGCTACTGACTCAAAAAGACTTAAGAGCTATAAGACACATAGATATTTATACACATTCCTAACTCGCCTTTACTTAGAATTCTCTATTATAAGCGTGCAACGCTTTCTCCTACCCTCTTCTCATTAGTGATGTCGTCTATTCCGCCCGCTACTGAACCCTTTACACCTCTCTCCTCTTGCCATTTAATTCAGCTTAGCGGCTGGCTGTAGGGAAATTGTAGAGAATATGCTTCTCTTCTCAGCGTAAATATTCCTTGCTACCGCACGAGATCGAGGAGGCAAACAGATGGTAGGATATAATTGAGAACCCTATTATTGTGAGACTGTGAATGAAGCATCTAAGACCTATCGAGCTCTCTAATAAAGAGCTTCCTATCTGCTTGGCTTCTAGCAGCTAAATCTATGCCAATTTTCCCATGGCGTCGAGTCAAAGCTTTAGAATTGTCTAGAATCTGTCAGGGCGCGGGTTCAGAACCTTGCCCCGACTCCCCACTATATCATG
>AYLM01002926.1:0-11940 GCA_001625345.1 Cairneyella variabilis
GGAATATTAGGGGCCTGAGGCCCCTATATATTCAGCATACTTGCCCACTGTAAATTAGGTTTGCAGTCAAATTCGGTACGTTGCACCTGTAATCTCAACAACGCTTTCCTAACTGAAGTCACTTAATTAGGTGAAGACTTTTATTCTCCAATTCTCCGAATTCAGAATTCCATTCAAGATTCTCGAGAACTCTAGCTACCACCAAACAGTTTAATTGGAATCCCAGATGAATTCAAGGCTCATAAACAACTGGGTTTAGCTTCCCGGTCTTGATATCATAAATGTAGCCTTTGGCATTGTCTTTAATCTCCTGCCTGACAAGAGGCTCGGATCTCAGAAAATCCAAATCTTCTCTGATACTTTCTTCAAGCCTGCAAACTCTTAGAGTCTGTACAATATCTGGAAAAAAAAAAAAAAAAAAAGAGGAGCCGGCGTAGCTCAGTAAACTCACTTGTCGCTGCTACCGAACGTCCCGAAATATAGCTGATCAATCATTCCAGCTATGTGTGGAGAATTCGCTTTCAGACTATTCTTGATAGCTTCGTCGGTGCTATGCGTGAAGCCACAATCTAGGAACTCTGTTAGGTCAAGTGGTTTGTTCAGGCTTAAATTTTTACCGGTATGATGAATGATAACAATGTCCTTCAAAGCTTGACCTTGTGTAAAAGTCTCAATGAAGATCAAATCGGTGATGCTGGATTTCAAACGACCGCCAGCGTTTCGAACGATGAAAGCGTCTATTGCTTAAGATCAGAGATCAATAGAGGAGGCTTTGTTAGGGCTCTGATTATTGATTACCTCTTGTTTTGATATCGAGAAGTGCTTCGACCGGGACACGAAAGTCAATGCAAGAAACTGTTTAGTTTGTCAGTGATCTCAAAATCAAAATGAAGATTTCAAAACGACGTACCAATGAATAAAGGTGGTATAGTTTTGTCACTGAACTCAGTTATATAAGCTTCAGGAACGTGTGAAGTTTTCGAGTACTTCCTAAGTGATTGTTATCATATGCTGACAGGTCGGGAGATAGAATTCAAAATACCGATTGCGCTCAAGTAGTACATCCCAAGTGGCCATTGTGCTCCGAGAGAAACGAAATCTGGGACCAGAGAAATTGATATCTTATCTCAAGAGTGGAAGTTATAAGGCACTTGCAGATTCGTTTTCAACCCGCACTAGATCAGCTCAACAGAGGCTGCGGGGTGGGTTTTATAGATTGTCGAAGACTTGATATATCATACACGACGACGTCATAAATTGCACCATGCGAGACCTGCTTACACATCCTTGTTGTGATAATTATGTCATGGTTTCTAATATTATTTGTGGCTATCTTTGTACGCCCAAGAAAGTAATATTTGTCTCAGGATTTGGTTTAGCACACCGAAGCACGCGTGGTTGCCAGGATAAAGATTCGGTGCCAGGTTTCAACGTCAAACTTTCAATTCAAATGGGGTACAGCTTGCAGCCAAGTTATGCTCTGCATATCAGTGAGGGTGTAGACAAGGTTATAATTATCCGGACTGACACTGCTCGCTGGCCCAACCCAAGAAGCGGTACATGAACGAGTCGCAACTTTCTTCCTTCCAAAAATAGAATTGTGAAGAGCACGGCATTTCTGACCGTGTAATCCTCATTTAGGTGGTTCATACGTACCCTGTATATAAAGTTTGCTGAATGTCTACTTCTATAGCCCTAGGCTCGCTCGTTTGCCGTTAAGCTGTCACTCTACTCCTTTTGCATAATGTATACGGCGACCAAGACTAAAATTCGTGGGAAGAAATATGACCTCAAGAACATGTCACTCAGCCGCATGATTGGATCAAAATGTCGCATTGCGACTTTTCCTCCGAATGGTTCGTATCTTAGCCTAGAATTCCTAGGGCCTATACCCCAGACTTTCATGCCGCTGAGCGTGAAGATGCCAGGACTTGATATGCGAGGCAGGGGAGATAACTCATCACAACAATTAGCATTCTTAGCGTAAGTGTCCATGTAAATACAGCCTGCCGACAACCTCAATTCCACTGATTTTAAAGTCCCCAATGCTTTAGTCTTGTGCTGAAGCAGTTGCGCTAGTTATGTAATTGTACCGTCTGTGCTACAGCCATTGCTACTTGTAGCTGCGGCACTTCCTTTTGTACAAGACGCAAAACCCTTACTCAGCTTCTCTCTTTATTTACCGTGTTTTTGTAATACAAACAGAATGGCAGAGGTTTGGTGAGTTTTGATAAGGTTTCGCGTAGGCCGCCTCGTGTTCCTGCAACCCCTGGTGCACCAACTCGTCATGCAGCTAGCGCCATACCAAATCTGGGCACATGGACCCTTGCAACCCACCGCTAAGAACATCCAAAAGCCGAAGATCTGAAATTAAAGCGATGACAACACATCTTTGGATTTCAACGCATTGCCGTCTTTTCCGAATTCAATCTATCTTCACCCTTCTACTACGACACGCACATCAGACTTTTGCGCTAATTAGTAGGGGATTTTGACACCAGTATTGGTATAGCTATTATAGAGCATGGGCATCGATGGATTACGAATTTGTCGTTACCTCCAATGATCCGGGTAATGCCTCTCAAAGTACTCGACAGCTCGTGCGACGACGTGCCTCACAAGCAGCGGCACGCACGCGGAGACGAGAGGCAAGGTTCACTAGAATCAATCAGCTTCAGATGCCACCATGGCTCGAAGCTGATCTGGCCCGTGCATCAGCTCAGCCTATCGATCCGTTATTCATTGAGCCAAGTGAGCATTTTGGGAACGTCTTCTAGCCTCTCCAATAGAGTTACTCATACACTTTGGTGAAACAGATCCTTTAGCGCAATCAATCACTCGCACATTATCACCCAGTCCGCCGCGATCCCTGCTCCCTATTCGGGAGCTTCTAGAGTTCAGTAAGTACGATATGTCGAAGACGCTACTCAGTCATGACGAGCTCTCACCTATCCTCTCGGACCCGCTTCGCATCCAAAAAATCCTTAGCCTTACGCATGAGCAATTTTTCCTCGGCCTCGGAGAAAGACACGAGACCAATCAGTGCGTCAACGATGCCGTAGATTGCCTATGGGGCCTACCTTGAGCAGCTCCTCTTACTTGGACTTCCGTCGGCCAGTAGGAACAAGCATGTGAAATGCTACGTGCGAGCCCTCAACAGCATCCGGTCAGCTCTGGATGAGGGCAGCGCCCTAAATAGCATAGATGTTTGGTATGCAACGCTAATTTTGATTCTGTACGAGGTGAGATTGCCAAAGTCTCTTCTGGATTGATACGACGCTGACCATTTTCTTAGTCTCTTAAACCCTGTGGTAATGGCTGGGTTCTGCACGCCTGCGGTGCCGTTCATGTTTTGGAAAATCTCGGACCACGGAGTATTGTTACCGAATGTCATAAAAATCTTCTCACTGCACAAAGTGCCATGATGGTATGGAAACACGTCCTTTGAGAGACGTTAGACTAAGGGTTGATAGATTACTGAAGCTATTTTTAAGAACAAAACCTGCTTCTTGAGTCAGCCAGAATGGCAAATTGCATTACAGAGCACAATCATACAAGACCCCACACTATACAGTCGGAATGAAGCTGTGGTGACATTTTGGATGCACGCAGCATATATCCCGGACATTTTCCAAGATACGACGAATCTTCTACTCCACAAAGGCACTATCGACCACAAGTCTGTATTGTCTAGAATGAAGGCTGTTCATGAAAACTATCAAAACTGGTACTCGTATTGGCAACTGCAACTCGAATCTGCAGTCGTGGAGATGTCAATATTTCAATTCTGTGAGAACACCAGACCTCAGATCGAGCTTTTCTGCTACTACCTCGAACACTTCTGCATAATCCAACGTCTTTTCGCGTGCCTCAATCCTACCGCAGGTGTTGAGCTGGAAGAAGGAGTCGCAGGATCTGCACGACGACTTCTCGAAATATATGAGCAGTATGCCAAAAGCGGTCAACCCAAGTACCGCATAGAGACATCTGTGTTTATTGCTAGAACGATACTGGCTACGACAGATCGATGGAGGCTTGGCATATCCGGCTCAAATACGAGTCCCACTATAGACCATAGGATATTCTTAGAGTGGTGTGAGATTCTGCGAAGGAGTGTTGATTAATTATCGAGGTTTACCATTAGTCGATCAATGCAGAGCCACAACACTAAGACTCCGCGCCAAGACATCTGCCAAAATTTGCTCGGAACGCGCAGTGCATGGGCAGCATATCTATTCGATTAGCAAGCCAGTGGCAATTCTGACCGTGCTTATAACCGGGTAACTGCTCAGAGAGGTATGGGGCATGTAGCGCAAGATAAAGGAGAACACAGGGATCAATGGCTTGTGATCGTCTGTTGGATTCGCTTAGGGTGGGATTACTGTACCGGTGCATTATCTTAATGAGACTAGACCTAATCTAGAATATGGACGAAATAAGTCGGTACCCTAATCTGGGCATTGAATGTCATTACACCGACGTGCTAATCTGGTTAGGTCGGTGTTGTGCTGGATGTCGACTCAGACGATGATACTACAGCACACCATATAATCCTCTGCATTATAGCTTGGCTTAGAGGCGTGGGATACCACACCCCAACATAGATGCCACTTAAATTTCGTACAAATATACTGGATGGGCTTTGCCACCTATTCATTCTCAAAGGGTGGTTGGAATATAAGAATGCTCCTTCCCTTGAAGTCCTCTCTCCCGGAGTCAGAGTACGGTTAAATTTAGATCCTGCCTTCTATCTTGACCTATTTCCAGACATCAACAGTTCCATATTTCAACTGCTATTATTCCTAGCCTCGACTTGTTTTACAACAATCATCAATGGGGTTCTCAACCTTTTCCGAGCTTGGACTAACCATATTGCTCGGTTTTGTGTCCTGGGCTTGTTACCTTATCATCTTCAGGCTCTTTTTACATCCTTGTAGACACATCCCCGGACCCCTTTTGGCTCACATTTCATACGTGTATGCCTTCTATTATGATGTTATTCTTGGTGGTTGCATGGCGGAGAATCTGCCGAAGGTTCATGCACGCTATGGTCAGTTCAACCTAGTTTCTTCTTGCAAGAAAAATTCGTGAGACACTAAATTTACTCGCAACAGGGCCAATCGTTCGCATTGGACCAGATATGGTCCATGTCCAAGATTCCAAGTTTTTCCAACAGTGCGTTTTTTTGCCTCTGGCTTGTACGATATCCAATTCGAACAGCAACTAACGCAAAAAAGGATATTCGGAGCTAAAGAGTTGTTTTTGAAACCTAAATACTTCTACACCAACCTCGGCTTCGCTGACACGATTGTTGCCATTCAAGACCCTAAGCAATACAAGATTCGAAGAATGCAGGTCAATCCTTTCTTCACCCCTCAAGCCATGGGCCAGTACGAAGGCATTGTGTTTGACGAAGCCCGAAAAATGATTTCAAGATTCTATCAGACCCTGAAACGTGACGAATTTGTTGATATCACAGGAGAAGTTGGACGGCTAATCGTGAGTTTGGAATTATCAATTTACTCAACATCTACATTTGGGCTTAATGCGACCAGGTTACCACGTCTTGCAACATTCTTTTTGGAGCATCCACAGACGAGTTTATACAGAATGATGCTGCCACCATCTTTGAGAGTCTTGATTCTTGGTTCAGTTCAATCCACATACTGCGCAGCATTCCCCTAGTGAGCAAATTGGTCGTGAAAATACTACCAAGTCTACCATGGATAGCAGAGGCTTTGTCGCCAGTCTACAGCTTACTTGGAAAGGTGGGAGCTTTCATCAGTATTATCAATTTCCCTGAATTAACTAACATGCTAATTAGAAATTCAAAGCATGGATCGAAAACAGTCGACGCAGGAGAGAAGCTGATTTGAGCTCTGCAATTCCCAGGCGCCTTACCTTATTTGACGTGATTGACGCGGGAGCGGCACGAAGTGTTTCCGAAATCGCAGTCGATGCGGTGTTTTATTTCGCCGCCTCCTTCCACACCACGAGCACTACGATTTGTTTTGTCCTTGCCTTTGCAATTTCTCACCGGCCTGTATATGAAAAGCTAAGAGCTGAACTTGCTGCACTCACGGCGGATCGGGATGGAACGCTCTCGTACAATGACTTGACAAAGTCTCAATACTTTGTGGGTTTCGCTGCCCCCATTAGCAAATAAAATCTCATCGACTTAATAGACTGCGGTGATCAAAGAATCCCTGCGACTTCGACCAGTCATTCCTGGGTTTCTCCCAAGAGTGGTTCCGCCAGCAGGAACCACTTATAGGGGGGTTTTCATCCCTGGCGGGGTACGATTCCGTCGTTTCGTCAGATGTATTTGAAATGTCTGACTGAGAATAGACAATCATAAGTACGAGTCAGCTCAGCGTCTACAGGGACGAGCAAATCTTTCCAGAGCCATATGAATTCAAGCCTGAGAGATGGATGAGTCCAGAATCGGCTGCACTGGATCCTTGGGTTGTTGCTTTCTCCAAGGGTCCAAGAAACTGCGCTGGCAGGCAGTGAGTTCTCACCGATGGCACCATTCATAGTCATCAAAGCTGGCTTTAGCTCTCGAATTGCTTACATGGGTCTTCTTTAGTATGGCTTGGCTCATGATGCGCGTCTCAATTGCGATTTTGCTGACAAATTTCCACCTCGATTTGGACCCTACTGTTGACTGTACAGCATATTGGGATCGTACCGAAGGTCAGATGAAGCATCGGCTTAAAGCCAGGTTGACTCCTATTGTAAGTAAACTTGAGAAAGGCGGAGCAACTTTGATATCACAAGCAGATCGCGGAAGTCAGAATTTAGCTACATTAGGGAACTCTCTGCCGAGACCGACACTGTCCCTCTACCAAACTTATTTGTTTCCTGGGCTAGCGTTTCGTTGAGGCTTAATCCAAACTATCCAACTGTTAGCAAAGCAGCTGATCAATGGTTCAAAGAGTAAGTAGTTCATACCATGACACATCCTACTAACACTTGCTTGGTGGAGGCATCATCATAATGTGCTAATATAATTGATAGGGTGTCACCCGACGAGCGAGCATTCAAGCGATGCGTTGCTGGTAGATTCTCCTATCTCACGGGATTATGGGTTCCAGATGTCTCGGTGGTAGAGTATCGTACTCTTTGCGATTTCGACAATTGGGTATATACCTGCCCTACACATTTCTATGAAATCGCTAACGGAGAAAGCTGTTTGCTTTTGATGACCGTGAGTATATTGCACATCTTCAGCTTAAAACCACACTTTAATTTTGAGGTCTCCACTAATAATACGTAGGCATCGACGAAGGCATCCTGCAGAATAAACCAGCCCTGGTGAAAATTGCATGTGACGAAACACTATCCGTCCTCGTAGCAAATCCACAGCCACCGACTCAGGAGGAAGTGCCATTGTTATATGCCATATATCAAGTTTGGATGCGGATTAAGGAGGCAGGTATCCCATTTCTCTGTCACTGCAAGTTTACTATGGGCCTTATTTGCTGACATCTCATCAGAAATCTGGTAAAGGTACCTATCATCTTTTTTGTTCGTTGGAGAGATTACGGAAAGGGCTTATTGACAATTATGAAGGTGTACAAGGAAGATTCCGCACCAGTCTGAGAACATATATGGACGCTGTTCTTCACCAGGCGAATGCATCAATATCACACGATCCCATCGACTTAGAAGACTACATTCTGCATCATCGAGCATCATCGGGTGTGAGACCAATAGTGCACGTCATGGAGTAAGTTCAAAAAATCATCTTCCGTACGACATTTTAAGCTGCTTACACATTGAAAGATATTGTCACGGGCTCGAACTCCCAGATTTCGTGTTTGACAACCCATCGGTGAGAAGAATTCAAGACTTGGCTGTAGAACTCGTCGTTCTGTTCGTATCTCCTCAAAGAGACGCACCCATTCAAGTTCCTAGGTCGATATAACATTCCAATGGCAGTGCTAATTTGGTAAAAGTTCAAACGATATATACTCCCATATTAAAGAAATAAAGGCATGTCTCCTCTTGACTACTCATGTAACAGAAGCCTAATTTGGTATCACTCAACATAGTCAGGCGACAAGCACAATATAGTATACTTTCTTCGTACTAAGAAGAACATGAGTCAGCAAGAGGCCTATGCTTTTGTAGCAAAAGCAATCTACGCTCGGTACGACGAATGGGAGTCTGTGAATGCTCAAATTCCAAAATGGGGAACCGAAGTCGATTCTCAGGTGAAAAAATTCGTTGAGCTAAATAAATTGTGCTTTCTGGGCACTCTGCGTTGGAGGTGAGCTTATCCATTGATGCTTAATTCATTTCGAACAAAATGTCTAATTTATTATCGTTTCATAGCTTGGAGAGCGAGAGGTATTTTGGGAAGGAGAACACAATTACAAAGATGACGAGGTGTGTGCCTGCCGTATCGGTCTAATACTCGACGATGCTATGTTGAAGGATACATGGATGGTAGCGCTTTAAGGAATAGTGATCAAGCAACAATGATATTCGATATCTAATGAACTATTTCTTTAATGTTTCGATTTCTTATCTTAGCTTAGTGGCTCATGCTGCCACTCTGTAGAGAATGAAACTTTGAGCGTAGTAAGAGTTGGGGCCACAGCTCGTAGGCCCCCTTAAGCGAAATTACACCCTACCTTAATTTCCTACCTTCCTTTTTCTAAAACTCATAATAATTCAACCACTTATTATTTTTCTATAAAATTAAAAATTCAGATAGATATCTTATCTTCCTCTTCTATCTATAAATCTAGCCAAAATTAGCACACTCTTAAGCGCGTTAGAGTACGCTAAGCATAAGCCGATAGAAAATCGTGAAGATAGATCTTTTAAGAATTAAGGGTTCTTAAAGGCACCGCCTAAAGGAATTGTAAGGCTAAATCTAGCTATAGGACTCGGAAATGGAAGCAGTATTAAAAGAGGCTATTAATTAAGTGAGATATTCAGCGGATTATTTGATTTATATCGAAAAATTATAGCTCTCGCCGTATAACTTTTAAGTAGGCCCAGAGGCTTCTTAATATCTAAGCTTTAGGCCGTATTATTTGATAAGAATTATATAGGGCAGGCTATTATTGCTATATAGCTTATCTTAGACCCTTTATCTCTTAGAATTAAGTAAAGCAGCGGCTTATATTTGCGCGGAATTATTTGCTTTTTGCTTTCGGTGGACGAATTTTAATGTACCAGCTCAATCTTCGACATTTGTTGCTTAAAATGTTCTAAATCATGTGAGACATTGTCTTTAAAATATGCGGAAATTGGCAAGTGCTCCATCGTTGTGTGTTCTGATTCCATTCCTATCTCATATTATGCCTGCCATTCCCATCTCACGCATCACAGCTCTTGTTTTGGTATTGATCCCTTTTCATTCCTTACACAAGACTTTCGATACACCTCCTTTCTCTCCCGTTCACACTCAGTACTTTCTGAACATCCCAGCGGCTGCGGGGAATCCATATAATCCTTTGCCAATTGTGCTGCGCCGATTGCTGAGACAAATAAGGGATCAATAACATCTTTGGGCTGATGTAGAAAAGTATTCAAAGAAGCTTGACCCAGAGATCTACTGATCGCGTCACGCAATGCCTGTTGGAACTCCGGCGTCGAAGCCAATTCGCCACTGACTACGAATTGTTAAATTAGAAGTGGCAGATCGGTTTGGTGAAGAATGAAGTTCTGCTCTGAAATGAAGTCTGCTATTCGAGCAGTGACATTTCGCCAATAGATCTCAGCGGCTGCTTTGTCTTTGGGAAGGCTGTTTCCGCCCAAGCCTGTGTCCCAAAAGTAGTCTGTCCTATTTTCGGGAGGGCTGTGCCTGCCTATACTTCTATCATAGTAGTCTTCTGCGGGGCCGAGGATTTGTCCTATGATGGCTATATAACGAGATACTACCAGTGCCGATTTGCTATAATCGAAAACAATGATTGATCTGTCTGGATAACCGTCCTCGCCACATTGAGTTTCGGGCGTTGCTGTTCCGAAACTGCACATTCCAGACTCGTACGTCGAAATCGCCATGAACTCGCTGGACCAGAACAGGTGTCGTTGAGGCAAGAGATTCAATCTTCTCAGAGACTCTTCAAGATGTGCGAATGCTCTTTTATCAAAGAAGCCTGGCATAGAGACACCAAGGTGCTCTGCCGATATGTTTCGACCTTGGGTGAACGATTCCATGAGACGGGTTATCTCCGCAACTAGAGTGTCAATGGCGCTCTCATCCAAGACATCTTCAAGCTGCTGTTGAGTGTGATCAACGTTCCTAGCGCTGGTGTTTTGTTGTTGCCTGAATTGCTCCATCACCTGGCGATATTCTTCTCCTGGTGATACTTTGGAAAGTGCTTGAAGTGTACCATTGGTATGTTTTACAGCTGCGGTCCTGTACGGAGTAAGCTTTACGGCATAACAGCTGAAATAAGTCGACTGACTTACATATGATCGAACGAAATATCAAAGCCATATCCTGGTGTCTCCAGTACCTCCTTTGGAATACAACCATGACACGAGTATACGGTTTTCGACAAAACCGGTGCAAGAAAATGAAGGCTGAAGAGAAGCAGATGGTGTAGAGTCATTGCCTTCATATTTGGTACACTCTCACACGAACTTTTTTGATGAATGCCAAAGAATCTTCGAGTTGGTGAGTAATTTGAGTTGGTTGTGGGGGACTGAAATAAGTGACGAAGAGAAAACAGTACAGTAAAATACAGCAGTGCCCCGCCGGCTGCATGACCAATCGACAACACACAAATTTAGCGCCCAACTTCCAACTTCCAACTGCTTCGCCTCCCAACGCCCATTGCTTGATTTTCTCGGCAATGTCTCGTTCAGTCTCTTCCTGAGCACAGCCACTATTGTTTTATTGGACATACGTGTTTTCTTCGATTTACTCACAAATCACCTCTTGTCTCGACGAGGCTCTGATGCCGACCATCAAGCGCCCATCAACCCGTGCCATCAAGCAATCGACGTGAGCTATCATTCAAGCACAATGAGCAAGGTACTTGACTTTGACGAATACACTATCGCCTGGGTGGCAGTTCTACCAATCGAGGCGGAGGCTGCCTTGGGCATGCTGGACAAGAAACACGACCGGTACTTCGAGACAGTTCGAGGCGACGATTATATATACATTGGAGGGGAGCTCAACGGACATAAGATCGTGGTCGCGACGTGGCCAGCCGGTCAGAACTACGGTCCCGGCGCGGCTGCTGCGCTCGTGAATCAGGTGAAGGCGCGCTTCTCGAATATCCCGTCGGCCCCCCATAAAATTCCCTCCCTCCATCCTGCCTATTATTCTGCGCACTCCACCTCATCGTCGGTGCATGATGCGTCGTAATATTAATCCGATGACTCGGTCTCTCTTTCCTTACTCTCTTCACCTCCGCCCTCAACCAAGCAAGCGAGTGCTCAAACCTCGCATTATGCTCTGCATCCGTCTCGCCAGTCCACTGTCCTGCGTCGCCGGCTCCTGGTGCCGCATCAGATCGCAACTGACTCCAAAGCGTACACCCCAAAATCGTACTATCATATCCCAACCCACTTATATCAGCACTCTGCTTTTCCAACACAGTCAATTCGGGATATCGCTCTCAAAACTCTTTAAAGATAACATCGTTTCTGCAATCCTCGGACCTCCACGTAGCGTCTTCGGCTCATTGTTCCCGCTGATTAGGAATACGTGCTTATAATTTTTGAGATGCGGGAGAGCATGCCTTTGTAGGCTGTTTGGTGATCGGCTGCGATGGTGGAATTGGGTAAATTGTTGGGGTTCACGCGTCCGCAGTCGCCGGCTAGCAAAAGGAAGTCGCCGGAGAAGGGGAAGGATTTTTCCCAGATTGCGTAGGCGGAAAGGGTGAGGTCGTGCTCGAGGTGCCAGTCGGATTCTACTTGGAAGCGGGCTGGGACACGGATGGCGAGGGGAGGTTTTGGGGG